>JAVSBV010110215.1:0-21945 GCA_033117975.1 Parotocinclus spilosoma | reverse complement strand
ACACACACACATACACACATACACACACATACACACACATACACACACATACACACACATACACACACATACACACATAGGTGTAATATTATTAAATAATACAATTAACTGAAGTAAAACTTGAATCATTATTATTATTATATCAAAATTCATTATTCAATCATTATCATTATCACTATTCATACTCCTGTTTTAACCAAAGTTTAGTCAAACCAGATATCTAAATCACCGACCATATGAAGTTAGGTCAGTGTTCTTAGCTCCACCTACATCAACCACTTTTGTTTTACTTAAGGTTGTTTATTTTCTATTATATTATCTCTGGTGAAATGTACTATTGTTGGATTGAATTTGTGTGTTTATTTAATGTTGCACCAGCATCAATCTCTGTTCTTGATAGGGGCAAGGTTTCTGCAGTTTAGTACTGGTTCTCTCACGCATGCATGCATAATCACGCACTCGCACACGCACACGCACACGCACTCGCACACGCATTGAGAATTAAGATTCCAAATATGTGTCTTAAGAGCAGCGTGGTAGTGCTGCAGACATGCACTGTAGAAACACAGTTTCCTCAATTATATGAGCAGTCTAAAACCAAGAGCAACTGGTTCAATATTTTAAAAATAAATAAATAAATAAATAAATAAAGTTTAAATTCTTAAAAAAAGAGCATCCATCAGCAAACATGTGCAATGCATATGAACCACTAAGCATTATTTGTGAAACCTCTTTCTTAGGTATTATTCCTGGTGGTTACAGCAATCTACAGTCTAAAATCTAAATCTACAAGTTAAACCTAAAAGGCCCAATCCTAGACAAAATGAACGTGTTAAACAGATCATTATTGCAAATGATATACATACATTCAGTCTGTTGTTTGCTTGATAACCGCATGTTCAGAATGTGACTTATCTAATATTATAATAGATTGTAAATGAGTATACAAGCATGCTTTGCCTAAACAAGCAGAGCTTTTGAAATTAACAGCTGTCACTTGGTTTACATTACACTGAACCTGTCATTCGTACTTCTCCTGAAATCTGATCCAGAATCCTTCAGGTGAGGGCAGTCTCTCTGAAAGATAAAATCCAGAGCTGAAACACTAACCATAGCCGATTAAGTGTGTGCCACAGTGCATATATCAAAATCCAGCCTTGTTTTATAAACAGCTTGACGTTTAAAAAGACCAGTTGCTGCTGAGATGTATTAAGCACTTGGACAGCAACAGTCAAGTGTTGTTAATCGCAGCGTTTGGGGGTCTAGAACAAGTTCGGCGTAGAAAACGAACAGCTTGTCCTCTGGCAATTTTCCTCTTGCTAAGCTCTGCCCAAGCCTCCCTCTCACTGGCTCCTCCAATTAGCATATCAATTGTGCGAGGGGTTTTATTCGCAAGCCTACAGAGGCAGGCAGCAAACATATCGTACTCTACAGTGATTTACACTGCCAAAGCAGCAGCAAGCAGCAACAGGGGTGCCAAAACCTCCTCTCAAGTGGATATAATGCAATTGAATGCTTATATCTCTCAATAAGCAGAATAAGATATTTCCATATGACATGAAGGTCTGTGTGCAAATGCAGTGCTGAAAAAAAAACAGTGACCTGTCTGGGGTCAAGACTGTGAAGGATGTGCATTAATCCCAAACGATGATTAATATTTAACAAGAGGATATACACAGATCAGCCCGCCCCCTCATGACCGGTCACGGTACCTCCTGTGGTAAGTAGATCCTTTAAATCCAGCAAGCCACAAGGTGGGCATCCATGGATTGGACTTGCTTATTCAACACGTACCAAAAATACTCGATTGGACTGAGATCTGTGGAATTTGGAGCCCAAGTCAACAAAGTGGACCTTATCCTGTTGAAAGTGGTCATTATCATCACGGAATCCCATTGCCATAAAGTTTAGGTTGGTGTCCCAGATAAATACAATACTGCTTTCAGCTTCACACTTTCAGTGGTTTTAAAGTTATATCTGATTGATTCAAATAAGGGTAAAATTTCCATTTCTTTGATATAAGTGGACACAATCTAAAAATCTATATAATGATCTTTAGAAAACCATTTAAAGGCGTCAATCACACAAAAACAACTGAGAAATCATTTAAAATATCGACAGGAACAGACTCAAAACTCATGGCAGAGCATGAACATGAGCACATCGCATAATTTACGGGGAGCGCAAATTTATGTGATCACAGGTCAAAGCCTACAAACAGGTAAAAAAAAAAAATTTATACAACGTCACAGATTAAAATAACCCAAAATAACCACTACAGAGCTTTAAGTCATGAGACTAGTGTTCGGCAATTTTTTATTTTTTTAAAGAATAATTAGGTATATGGTGAACTGTACAAGTGTCTTGGACCACCATTGCATTAGGTATACCACTGTTTTAGCAATGGTTAAATGACCATAAATAATTACACTGCTCACAAAAATGAGGGTATATTTCCTTACTTTATTATTATTTTATATTAAATTTTGAAGTATCCCCTCGTTTTTGTGAGCCGTGTATTTCTCAGTCTCTTTATTAAAATAGAACCAGAAAATACAGGATTTTTTTTATGCGGTTTTAAAATACTAAACATATATATAGCCTACATTGGTAAGTATTTGGTGTGACCTCCACTTACACACTTGAGCAAAAGCAGCATCTGACACTTTCATTGGGATGCCAGATTGGCCCTTCTACAGTCTTGGTCAAAAAAATGGGTAGCAGCCAAGAAACCACTTTTTCCAGAAGGGGGGTGGTGGTTTGGAAAGGGTAATATATGCTAAAGTTCACAAAGATTGGAATAAAGATCAGTGGAAAAGTGTATTGTGAAGTGACAAATCCAATTTGGAACTTTTTGGGTCCAAATGTCAGCAATATGTTATATATGGCCAAAGCTAAAAAAAAAAAAACATAAAATAAAAAAAATGTAATGGTAGTCGAAGACCTTTGCACAGTGCTGTAACCTGGATTTTTGACATAACTACGTCAAATATGGAATTAGTTGAAAATGTGTTTCAGAGACCGCAAAACTTTCCTTTCCAACATTAAAAACTTTCAGTTAAATATATTACAATTTCCGAGAGTCATTCTCTTGAAACACTGGGCTGAATTGGACCCAATTTGCAATGCAACTACTGTAAATGGACACAGTGAGACGGGGTGTGTTATTGTTGCAGCCCTGTCTTACATTATGGGGATTAAAAACCAGGTAAGCAATCCGTGATGTCACTATTGAAATACTAAGGAACAGTTATTCTCTCCTTAATCGCAGACAATAAGTCCTACCCCTATTCTTTAAAATTCATTTTTTTGGAAATAGTATGAATACTCCTTTAATTGTGAGTGCGTAGTCTTGTTAAGCCAAAAAAAGGATGTTCAAGAACAGGTGTTCCTTAAGGGGCAAAAACTCTGGTGGATAGATTGTAAAGTAGATATCCAGCTCCTTCATCTCTCCAAAAGGATTTTCTTCATAAGGAATACTAAATGAGCACAGAGATAGGGGCCTCAACTCGAGAAGAAGAACAGAAACAAATACACTGATCTATACAAGGTTAACCCTGAAGCTACTGTGCTAATATTCTAATTAATTTTGGTAATTTGAATCACTATAAAACCATGGAATTAATCAAAAAACATGGCACATTTGCGATTCAGAAGTACGATGATGTGCATGTTCGCACTGAGTAATGCATTCTTGTTTAGTCCACATCCAATGAACATCACATGAACAATCATGATCACGATCATTATCATTGATCATTATCAGCTCTAAATGAGACTTATTTATTTAAATTGCAACAGTCTAAAGATTATTTATGCTTAGATTTGTTTACAACAAAAGAACATTCTGAATTGTTACTCTTCAGAAATAAAAAAAAATGGTTTCACTCAATTATTTAAGGTATGATGAACACTGCAGATATAAGAAACCGTTTATCGAATGTAAACTCAATATCTTGAATCAAATCAACTATTGAGCAGAGGGTATCGTTACTCCAGCTGTTAACTCGACACCCCTGCAGACTTCCTTTAAATCTTATCTCTAAATCTCATGATCAAACAAAGTAAAATCCAACCTCCATCACCCTTAAATGATTTTAAAAACTTCACACGGTTTGTGATGGGTTGAGAGATACTGGACTGTTTCATTACAGGCACTAAAGAATATTCTTATTATATCTCCCATTATGACAAAGTAGAACAATGCTGAGAAAAAGACTGCAGTTTCTGTAAGAGTCCTTTCTTGGTACTTGGTACAAACAAATCTGAGAAAAATGTTCGTATATCCATCAGTTCTGTTGAATTTTTGTGGCACGACTTCCGTTGTACTAATTCTCCAAGAAGCAAGCGCTACATTTTTTAGCTAAAATTTTTCATAAAACACATTATGCATCACTGAAAGGTTTTCACCAGAGGCAAGTGTATATGTAGGCCAATTGTTAACTTGTGATCAAGATGACAGGCAGAACTAAGACATAAATCAGGCTATCCCCGATATTTCTGTAGATCAGTACCTTTGGGACTACATAACACCAACATCCACTGGCAATCAAAAACCCGACCTCAGGCAAGTTGGTAGCAGGGCCTGGAGGCAATCGTTTTAGTTACTAAGAAACCGTTAGCTTGTACCAGCATTCAGCCCGCTCATTAATGCATTATTAACCCTCTCAGCGTGAATTATGAACAGAGTTAACAGCCTGGCAGGGATGAGAGGGTATATAGTTAAATATGTTCACTATAATAGCTGTGTGGAAAAAAGAGAAACAATCTATACATGTTCGATAATAGTAAAAGGAAACAGTCTTCATCGAGATATCCACACAGAAGGTACCTCGCGTCTCGTCATTAAGTAGTTCTAAAAGGCTTGTCGAGAAACGAAAATGAAGAGTACAGAGCACATTTTCCCCATAAGGAATAATGTAAATTATGTCATTAATTAATTTCAGAGGCCCAGAAAACCCGTAGTGTATAAGCCATTATATTCATTAAGCAAGTTATAATTTGCAATTGCTGCCCAATTTAAAGAGAATATGTTTAGGTATATCCATCAGAAGTTGAATGTGTGAAGTTGAAAGTTGAGGAGCTTAATGAGTATTTTGTACAGCTGCCTATACTGTATCAAAGCAGACCATATTACAACAAATAGTGAGAAAGGTAATATTTAAAACACTCATATTAACCTACAGTTGGTCAAAATTATTAGGACAAATCTTTTTTTATAATAAAAATGTTGACAAATATCATTCAATTTTATGAGTAATTGACTGAGTGAAAAGCAAAAGCAAAAGCAAAAGCAAAAAAAAAAAAAAAAAAAAAAAAACCTTTCAGTTTCTTTTTGGGACCAATTTAGACTTATTTGCAGTATGAATACAGTATTATAGAGATATTCAAGAGAAGCGAGACTAAATCATTGTATTACTGTGTCCTGAATCATGAACTGTGAACTCGAGATTCATATATGATGGGTCCTCTTTAAACCATGAAAAGGTTACAATATCCAGCAATAATACAGAACTGAAAATCATTCCAAATGATTAAATGTTTTGATTAGCAGATTATGTTCTTATGTTATTATGTTCCTGTCAAATAAACACACTAAACCTCCGGAATAATAAAAAACAAATAAAACTAAATTATGAAAGGCACCCACCCTCGTTCCCTCTTGCTCTGCACTCACAAAATAATGCATAAATGTGAAATCATTTTGGGTCAAAATTACATAAGCACATTGATAATTCCTAAAACAGGGACATGTTCATTTATTAGAAAAGGAGATATGCAGATCCCTACAGCCTACGCATTTTTTGTGCAGGAAGCTAATTCAAAGTAGACCCTCAATCAAGTAATTAAAATGGTTAATGTTATGACTGGTGGCAGGATATATCTGTCATAAACCCCTGCAGCTTCAAAGAGCAGAAGAGACAAAAGAGCATTAATATACTCATTAGAATTCATGATCCTGTTGTGTTTGCTTTTCTTTTTTCTTCTGAGGTGGCTTTCTTCATTCAGATGAGGGAGCCCTCAAAAATCAAAGAAAAAAAGATGAAGCAAAGTATGTATTTCAGAAAGTGTCTTGTTTTCCAGCTCGATAAAGTATGCATTTGTAAAGGTATGTTTTCAGAGAGAAAATACAACCATCTAGTCTACTTGGCAGTTTCTTGTTAGCTGAAGATGTCCGAACTTAAAATCAAACAAGTACAGCCACTCTTCAATGGTCAATTCAAAGAAAAAAGGTGCCAGTTTTAATTGGTCAGCTATACACGGATGGTCAAACGATGTCAAATCCATTATTGTGCTCAAAAATATAGACGTTAATCCCAAGTTAACAGCATTCCCCGAATTTACGATAATCTGTGAACCAGTAGTGTTCTCACTGCATTAAACCGACTTCCATTTCAATGTGCGTGAAATTTGCACCACTTGTTAAGGTTCACATACATAAACCAAGGAATCAGAGCCAAGTGCAGACAAACGGGACAGCATGGAAAGGAAGGGATGTGCTTTATGTACACGCACACAAACATGCGCGCACGCAAACACGAGCCAGAGAAGAATCGATTCATGAACTGGTAGCAGCTCTGGAATAAGAGGACCTACAGGAATAAGAGCTCACTGCTGGTCTATATGGTCTCCCTGATCACAGGACACACCCCAGTCTGGGAAGCCACCTGTTAAATGTGACATTGCCTTTGCCGACTTCTACCACCCATTAGGAGAGTGGAACCCCTCACCACACCTCCTCAATATCCTGGCACAAAGCCAGCAGCTAGCTACATCATCACCTTCTAGGTCTTAACCTCTTCCAGATGAGAGACACTGCTCACAAAGGGCTTTAAATACCTGAGCAAGAAGGTGCATTTCGTCAGTGCAAATGAGAATTAATATTTTTTTTTTTCGATGCAGGTATTCCAGGGCTTGCACCATAATACCACTGGTAACCACTTATCTTATAAGCAAATTTAGTAGCATAGCATCTTCTCAGAAAATGTCTTAATTTCAGCTTGTGTCATTACATTTACATATATAGTGCCTTTGACAACAATAACTGTTTGCAATGCAAAAGTTTAGACACCCAAATGTATAGCCAGGAGCAAAATAGAATTATGATCAAATAAATTTCCCTGTTACACAAAGAACAATCCTTAAAATAAAAAAAGGTGTTGAAGTCAAATGAAAAAATAATCCTCTGGGTGAGGCCAAAGAACAGGTTTACAAATAAATTTTTGGGTAAATCATTAGAATGTGCTGACTTCCTTAACGCTGTTAGTAGGATTGAGTAGCCGTAATGGGAAAAATAATGCAAAAATAAAACAAAGTTTCATAGTATTTAATAATATTCATTATGAATAGTTAAATATGTGCATTGTTTGATTTAGTGTTGAAAAAAAATATAGAAATTAAGTTTAATGTTTTACAACAAGCAAATAGCACCCATTCAGCAAAATGACCCTTATCGCAAAGTAACTACAGGTTATACTATCTACTTTACTAGAATATTATTTTTCTGATTGCTTTTACTTCAAAACATTTAAAAAGAACAACTGACGCATTTGCATTGATAAATTGTCACAGGCCTATCTTATCCTTTTCTCTTTGAAAACAGCTGACATATGGCTGACTCATGTTTAATAGCATTTTTCAGGCTTCAGTTCAGCTGTCCAGTTGTTTTCACTGCATAAGACATTTACATATAGTAAGTGATTCATGGACAGTACGCTAAAGAAGAAGATTTAGATAAATGTTTCTGCTAGCTCTTCGCATACTATAATACAGTGTCCATTCTTGGCCATACTTAAATGTAGCACTTCCATTTGAAAGGTCAACCTCATATACCGAACCCGACAAGAATAATAACTTTTAAAAGCATACAGAGGTAAACAATTAAAGGCAACTTTAAACCCCTCTGTAAATGGGTACTGTTATTCAATATGCTACACAATCAACACTACGTATTTGTACTTTTGATTGATTAAAAAAAACCTGTAGTACATTTCCTATTATTTTTTTAGTACATTTACATTATATATTATAAGCCCTTATCCAGAGTGACTGAGTGTCAGTGACTGACAACTCGTACAAACTTATGATTCAACCAATTGTGGGTTAAGAACCTTGCAGATCCTAACAGTGGCAGCTTGGCAGATGTGGGATTTGAACCCTAGACCTTCGGATCCATAGTCCCTAAGCCACCACGTCCCAAAATCTTGTGTGCCATGACGTGAGAACTTGTGGAAGTGGTATTGGTGGTTGTGAGATGGAAGGTTTACAAGAGGTCTCAAAAGGTTAGTATTTTAATATAATAAATCTGTTTATCTGGCTTGTATCTGTCTCCTGCTTTAGCCTAGTTGTTTTTCTCTCATTTTCTCTCACATTCCCCTCTGTGCTGTCATGAAATTTGTCTCCTTTCCCCAAAATATGAATATTTTACAGTTAAGAAGCTTAAAGGGAACAATGAAATGGCCTGCAGTTAAATTATACCCTATTTCCACAGTCAGAGTGAGAGCACAAGATAGAGAGGAGGGTTAGCAGAACGAGAATGCAACAAAACCAGCATGAGAAAATAAAAAGAACGAGATAATACTGAGAGAAGGAGAGGTGGTGGGGGGTGGGGGTAGCAGGAGGGCTCTTTGATGAATGTTGGGCCATGCAGATTCCAGTAATGATGATGTTCATCCACCCTCTGCAGTTTCTGTGAAATGTCTCAGCTTCATGGGTCACACGTCATTTAGTTCATCTGGCGTCGTGAAGGTCGTCTGGCTGGCTCTCTACCAGCTCACTGTTTCTGCCTTGATGTAAACGCCACATGAACATGAAAAGATGCAGAAATGCAGAACAAGAAGCTCAAATGGTACAGAAAATAGCTGAGCAGGAACACATGCTACCAGAGAGGAGCTTGATTTCAGAGTTCCACAGTAATCCAATACAAGGCACTATCACAAAGCCGTCTAAGGTCCCTCGCGGTCTGAGTTTTCCCTTACAGCTTTTAGTTCATGACAAGAAAATTTTCTCATCCCAAATGAAAGATTCTGCATGAGTCCAAACCAGCTTTGAAGTTACTTTACTAAAGGCCTCGATAGACAGCTCTTTTTAATAGGCTTTGCCAGCAAAAGTGGCCCTCAAATTCTTACCCAGGGAAGAAAAGAAATAGAGACATAACATATAACATCCTATTTTCTAAATCTGGCAGGCTTTTATTCTCCTCTTGTGGGAAAGTAGTGAGTGTTGTGCTGGTATGAGAATTTTAAATACCTCAATGTTACTGCTAGCTTGAGAATAGTCAAAGAAAATAGCTGACATTTACATGTAGTACTACAGCAAATGCCCTTATAAAGAGCACCTTACAATATACAATCCATGCTATATAGAGTTAAGGGTCTTGCTCAAGGACCCTCAAGGACTCAAGGATATAGATATCTAGACATATATATATATATATATATATATATATATATATATATATGGATAGATGGTGTGTTTGGGATCATTGTCATGTTGGAAGACCCAGCCATCTTCAATGCTCTCACTGATGGAAAGAGATTTTGGCTTAAAATCTCACGATACATGGCCTCATTCATTCTTCGCTTAACACAGATCAGTTGCCATGTGCCCTTTGTAGAAAAACAGTCTCAAAGCACTCAAAGCATGAGGTTTCCACCCCCATGCTTCACAGTAGGTACGGTGTTCTTGGTATGCAACTTCTTCCTCAAAATATGACGAGTTTCATATGACCACATTATATTCTTCCAAGACTCTTCTGAATCATCCATATGCTCTCTGGCAAACTTCAGACATAAAGATGAACTGTACTGAACATGTACTGGCTTAAGCAAGGGGACACGCCTGGCACTGCAGGATTTGAGACCCTCTCGGCGTAGTGTGTTACTAATGGTAGCCTTTGTTACTTTGGTCCCAACTTTCCATAGGTCATTCATCAGGTCCATTTGTGTAGTTCTGGGATGTGTGCTCTGGGTATGAGATCCCCAGATCAAGGAAGATTATCAAGGGTCTTGTAAGTCTTCCATTTTCTTACAATTGCTCCCACAGTTGATTTATTCACACCAACCTGCTTGCCTATTGTAGATTCACAATCTTCTTCCCGGTGTCCTTCGACAGCCCTTTGGTCTTGGCCATGGCTGAGTTTGGAGTCTGACTGTTTGAGGCTGTGGACAATGGTCTTCTATACAAATAATGCAGTCAAACTAATTAATACAGGTAATGAGTGGAGGACAGAAGAGCTTCTTAAGAAGAAGTTACAGGTCTGTGAGAACCAGAAATCGAGCTTGATTTTCTTTAAAAATCCTACAATGTGATTTCCTGGAATTTTCTCATTTTGTCTCTCATAGTTGACGTGTACCCATGATGAAAATTACAGACCTCTCTCATATTTCTACGTAGGAGAATTTGCACAATCAGTGCCTTTAAATCCTTTTTTTGCCCCACTGTAAATATATCGTATTTTCCGCACTATAAGGCACACCTAAGAGCCTTAAATTTTCCCAGAAATCGGACATGCACCTTAGAATTCGGTGTGCCTTATATGTGTACTGAGTTCCAAAATCTATAAAAGTTAATAATTGTTGTGAGACTTTGGTAAACGCTCCACTTTATTTACCGTCGGTCCATTTCCGTCTGACACAAGGACGTAATACGTAAAGTACGTAGACTAATCGGAGAACATTACATTTTCAACATTGCGTAGAGTATTTAAGCTTACCGTATACTTAGGTGTTCATAAATGCACGTCTGTATTCTCCATAATCTTAATAAAAATAAGAAAGAAGCTTATGATATTCTGTAGGGGTGTCACGTTACACATAGTAATATTCATTTTTTCGATACGGGGGGTTTTCCATACGACACGAGCTGTGAATCGAATACATTAAGATTTTTTTTATTTTATTTACTGCGCCGTGTTTGAGCCCACACTACTAGTTCTAGCAATCTGCAGAGCAGAAGAGAGTTCTGAGGTGTACTGTAGTTTCATACAACATCTAGCGACACGGTGTATAACAGGTGTGTTCCTATGACAACGCCCGAGCAATGTTTCGAGCTACTGGGGGAAAACGTCATGCAATTGTTTTGGTTAGCCTGCTGGACGACTAGCTGTCTGTGAAATGGCTAGCGGAGAGAGCAAGACTAAGCTGGAACAACCAAAATCACCCTCGCATCCATCTCCTGTGTAGGAATATTTTGGTTTCCCAGTCAGTTACAACAATGATGGACAAAGAATGGTGGACAAAACGGTGTGAGTAAACTTTGCTCTTTGTGAGTATCAAACATATCGTGGAGCAAAGACAGCAATATGCATCGGATTGTGAAATTTGTGTATCGTTTCACCCCTAATATTCTGACTATAAATGCAAATTTCTCCATTTATCTATTGGCACATTGCCGCAACCAATTAAGGCAACAAGTCTAATCTCTAAATGTGTTTGGCAACAGATCAATTACCCTGAGTAATAGTATACCTACAACATGTAACTAAGTGGTGGGTACACGTGAAAATGCATGAGGGTGCAGGACTAAGGAAGATGCACCGCCACCACTTGCAGCGCAAAATAGGATTGAAGAAACAGCATTGATTTTCTATCACAAAGTGAAACAAATTATCACAGATTTTACAAACAAGAGTACTAGGCAAAAAAGAAAGGCTGGAAAAAAAGATTGTTCGGCTCCTGAAGTTGTTTGAAAATCGCTTGCTTAGAAGACAGGTAAAAACATAATTTAAACCAAATATAATCACTTAAAGAATAAGCAGCACAAAAGTTTAATGATTAATCAAATCGTAGAAAAGTGTTTAAATTAATTTGTCTAGACTATGCTGTAGTACAATGTAAGCTGCGCTGGCTAGTTCGGTTAGCCATTAACAATCAATAACTTAACTGAGGCTGAATAGAAGCTATTATTTAGGCTGAACCTGATCGGTTATAACAGAAAACAGCTTTTGCCTGTCTATTTGTTCTACAGATACAATGCCCAATTACTTAATTTAGTAATATCTAAGCACTAGACTTGGGGTCCAAAACCATATCGGTGACATGACCCGGTGATTCTAATCTAGAAGGACGTACTGAGTTATGACTGTAACGCCAGGACTCCAACAGGCCATGAGTCAACGTCTTCTGATCGATAGGCAATTACATTACCGCTGTAATCAACTTCAGTGGACAGGATTCATGAACTAGAAGGCTGAAGAGAGGCTTGGGTCACTTCAATCGCTCTGATGCTCCAAGTGTATAGGTATTCAAAAATTAAGAAGAAGCCAAATTGAAGCATTTACATTTGTAAGAAGGTTGCTAAATAATTGAATATGGACTAAATCAATGTTTCCGAAAGCACTCAACGTATTGCTATTAAAATGAATATCATGTTCTTAAAAACATAACAGTTCTGATAAAACGGTGGTAAATTGGAATTGAATACCATTAAATATTACTCTATATTCATCTGTACAAGTCTGTTTTTAAAAAGAAAGTACTATAAAATTAACACAAAAAAAAATGACGCCCACTGTGTCAACATTACGCTACTGTATAAACCCTAAAAGGGTGGTACGGTGGCTATCACCACCACCTCACAGCAAGAAGGTCCTTAGTTCAATCCCAGAATGCAGCAGCCTAGGTCTTTCTGTCTGGAGTCTGCATGCCCTCCATGTGTCTCTCACACACAGACACACACAGACACACACAGACACACACAGACACACACAGACACACACAGACACACACACAGACAGGTCCTGTGTTCGATCTCTAAGTGGAGCAGTCTAAGTCCTGTGTGGACTCTCCATGTTTACATGAAATCGGCCCAATAGCCAGGGGAGAACATATAATGATATAAGCGTCCCTGTGAATCTGATGGCCACCCAAATACAACATTACAAGGGCTTGCATAGCTGACTTCGTGATTGAACCTACGTGATCAAGTATCAATGCAAAGGAATCAATGTATAAATTCCGCTTATCCCGCTCCAGCACAGCTGTAAGTGATCACAAGTCACAATTTGGTGGTCATGGCCGAGCATGGTACACACCAAGGCTCTATAACGGCACTCAAAGTTAGAAATTCAAATCTCGACTCTCCCAAACTCTCACTGGTGGTGTCTTTACCCTTCAACTGTTCAGAGGAACTCTTACAGAGCATCTGCTGGTTGTCTTTCCATGGGGCTATGACAAGCATGGAAAGTTGAAATAGAAAATTGAATGACATTCAATTCGATTTTTTTTGTAGTGGTACATGAATCCAGTGGTTATCGGTTTTGACCAGATGCTACTTATGTGTAGAACACAGATAACTTTAGAATTTAGCACACTGCAGTTTTCTATTCAATTTTAATCCTGATGCTTTTTTCCTTCGAGGATCAACAAAACATGTGCCTTTAATATTTGATCGAGTTGCCAAAGCTACTTTAGAGGACTGCTGTTCCTTGACACCCTTATTTGTCTTTTTCGTTAAACATTATGCCATGTTTGAAAGATAACTTGGCATATCTAATGAAAACAAAGAGCACACAGACAAAACCCATTTTTGTGCAATTGATTTTCATGAACTGTCATTCATGCAGTTATAAATTCTAATTCATGGCACATCCACTAACATTTACCATAGTTTCCATCACATCATGAGCAAATCAAGGAAATTAGTGTCTTTTATTTGTGCCTATCAAGGCCCTAATGACTCAAATGTTCAGTCAATCATTCCTGCTACATCTGCCAAACAAGATAAAGGAAAAAAGAAAAAGAAAAAAAAAAAAAAAAAAAAGATTGAACAAACCGTTATTGGTATTTTGAGGCATATCCTCATTCATTTCGAAACAGTATTAATTAGGTACCCAGTGTAATTAGGCTGAAAGTCTTCAAAGGGTTTCTTCAATTTTCCGCAGCCTCTGGCAGACAGAGGTATTGCTAGTTTTTATAATGAGGACAAGCATGAAGGGGAGACAAAGAGGCAGCGATCAATTTGTCTCCTGAAAAGGCACGAAAAGAAAAGATCACAAAGCACAGCCTGTGTGAAGCGGTTTGTTTCAACGATTTTGAATCTGTTATATTCAGCGATGAAAAGCACCCCTGCCTTTCCCCTGCTCATGTCTCCCTCATGAAAGTCTAACCAACAATCACTGCAGCATGTGTGTGCATTCTGAGAGGACACTGAGACAGAGGATGACAGAACGCATCAGGAGTCGCCCCATCGAAAGGTCACTCTCACACGCGAGCCAATTAGAGACTACGTCAAGCGCAATCACGGCTGAATTACCACCTCCAAAAAGGTGGCAGCACAGAGGTCACTTCCAGCAGAAAGCATAAGACAAGCGAGTGTGAAGATTGATTACCAATCGCTCTCCCACTCATCCAGTCTCTCTCAATCTCGCTCATTAAGGCTGGAGGGAGACTGCAGTCATACAGGCACACTCCCTCAGTGTCAGACTGTGTCTCACCATGAGCGGTGGGCTGTGTTGGCCTAGCAATTTAGGTGTTGGTCTACGGACAAGAAGGTTCAGGGTTCAAACGTCACCTCTGACTTGCTGTCAATGTTGGATCCCTGAGTAAAAACCTCAACCTTAAGCTTGAATTGTAAAATTTTGTTGTTTGTAAGTCTCTCTGGAGCAGGGCATTAGCAAAAGTACATAATTGTGCTGTTACTATCATTATACAGTTATGACAAGTTAGGCCAATATCTACATTAACAAATTTTAGACAAGATGCAAGTATTAAAATTAAGGAAATACAATGAGTCCCTGCGTTTTCTTATCACGGTTAGTTAATATTCTGAGAAGACTGGCATGGCAATTTACGAGGATGAATCAGAATTCATCTGTAAACAAAATCCAGAAATGACTCGAAAAAAACGGCGCATTTGTAAGGAAAATCAGTTTACACTTCTGTATCTTATAAGGTTTTAAAGTCAGAAGAGGCTGTAAACTCCTAAATCAAAGCACAGTGAAAAAAACAGCACACCACCCTTCATACATACACACACCCCGCCTACTATAAAGCATCACACTATTTTGTGTATTTTTTCTAAAACTATTTTTGTGTATATTTTCCCCCTGGAAAAAGTCGGAACCTTAACCTAAATCTAAAGTAAAGAAACTATTGCTACCAAAAAACAATAAATATCAAGCAATACTACTAAATACTACACCAGTCTAGGTGTGCAAACCTAATATGCCATATGCAAACAGGATGGTGGCATATTAAGTTTGCATTAAATGAGCATTAAATCTGTGAACCAATCACTTTTTTCAGCCTTTTTATTCTAGCTTATAATTACTTTTTGTGTTATTTTTAGAGTGGTTGCATTCTTCTTGCTACTACAATGAAGCATGGCAAATGTGTAAGTAAACTCAATTTTTAAATCATTGTGGGAGAGGAGAAAATATTAAAATGGGTATTAGGATTTTAAAACTTCATTTTGTTACTCTATTAGAAAATGGAAACAGCATCTATATTTACAGTGGCACTGAAACTCAGAGACAACAAAGAGTGCAGTCGATATCAGGACCTGAAGAAACAATGTCCTGCTGGGCATTTACAAAGCAAAAAAAAAACAAAAAAAAAAAAAACACTCAATAACACAAAATGAAATGGATTGGAGACTTTTTCGGAACACTATATCGATAACACATATGGTGCCGATTGAAATAACTGGTGTTCCTGATGTGTACAAATGGCATCGAAATCCTGACTGGCTCCATGTGTTTTGATTCCCATCACAAGGTGAAAACAAGTAATGAATGTTCATGTCTACAACGTGTCCAAGACCACAGCAAAAGTGATTGAGACACAGGAGGTAATTGGATATTGATTGCACAAAGATTAGAAATGTCCAAACTGATGCAGAAAATCCTGCTTTTCTGAATTCACTGATGATACCGTTTTCTCAGCACAGAGCTTACCTACAAACCTAAAACAAAAATCCACATAACTCAAAATCCGAAATGGAAACCATCAATAACACACAATAAAACATTGCCTGAACTGTTCTGTGGTCTATGAAGTTCACGGATGAAATTGAATTTGTTGAGCTGATAGAAAATAGTAACACAGATAAGCACTGAAACCTTTAAACAGATGGGCTACAGCAGAAAAGATAATGTGCCAACATGCAAAGAACATGAAAGAAAAACAATGGTCCAGGTTGCTTGTGGTGGAGCAATGGTGCGAGAGATATTTTCCTGGCAGGCTTTGGGTCAAGATGAGCATTGTTTAAATGCTACTTGCCTACCTGAGCAATGTTGATAAGTTCGTCTTTTATTACCACAGTATATCCATCTGATGGCTACTTCCAGCAGGTCAGCACACCATACCACAAAATTCAGATCAACTCCGATTAGCTAAGTGAACATAATGAGTTCATTGCATTTAAATGGCCTCCACAGTCACCAGACCACAAAGCAATAGGAGATTTGCATCATGGATGTACAAATCTGCAGCAAGTGCAGAATCTCTGACGTATGTTTTTAGCAATTAATTTGAATCTATGGCATAAAGAATTAAAGCTCTGAAGACAAATGTGGTTCCGACTCGGTACTAGCAAGACATACCTAATGTTGCAACATGAAAAGTGTTTTTTTTTTTTTTGTTTTGTTTAGTTTTTTATCAAATGTGGTCAAGTTATTAAGGTGACATACACTTATCATTACCCTAATACCCTTACTTACCCAACGAAGGAATATCTAATAATCTATAACTACCAACAGTGTGACTTCAGTGCAATATGTGCTTAATGCAATAAAATACATGATCCAATCAACAGCAGTTCTGCAGCCAGAAATACCCTGTTGAGGTCAACCCTGCATTGATAGATGGATTTGGGTTCTAGAAAGGATACAGTAACTAAGAATACTGAGTTACTAAATGTCTGTACAATTGTGGGGTGAGCAGAGAATCTAACAAATGTAAAACACATCAAACCTTGAGGCAAATTAACTTTGAACAGGTTCCCCTTCAGCCAGTCTAACAGAAAGCTACTAGGCGACTGTAGTTAAAGGTTTGGACTATACTGTAGTTAGAATTTGGCACCAATAACATTAATCCATGGCCCCAACCTGCCAGTCCAGGATGATGCAGGTAGTGTTATTTGTAGGGAATTAGTTTATGACGAATTCGACATTCCTCAGTGGCCTTCCCAGTCACTGTATCTAAATCCTTTAGAACACCTTTAAAATGTAATCGAGGAAATTCACAGCATAATATTGCAGCACATTAGGAATCTTCTTCACTTTTGTTTTTAGGCACATCTTGCCTAACTGGTTCATTTAAATGATTTATTTCAGGTCACATTCATAATTACGCAAGCATTTCGCATGGACAAACTCCTAATTTGAGTAAAAATAAATTGTCATCATACAACAATTGCAAGCATTAGTTAAGCTTCGTCAGGTGGACTGACAGTTTGCTTCCCCTTATCTTCACAATGATAGAAAGTCGTAATGCAACTCTATAATTATTTTCTGACAACGAGACTCGTTGAGTGCACTCACTCGACTGTAGAGTGAGTAATGGTCACGCTGCATTATACGCAATATAACACATACAGTCTGTGTCCCGTGTGGGTGTGTTAATGTTAGCAATAACAGAGTGTGACTCGGGCAAACACATACAGCACTGACAGATTGAATGATTTATCTTATGTTAGATCATTGTGTCTGCCTGGGGAATACCTGCATTGTTGTAATTATGAAGAACTACAATGTAAAATATTTACAAGTCATCAACAAAGTATTTAACAGCCAACAAAGATATTGATATTAAAACAACACTTGTTAATTAACAAATGTGACAGATGTTTAAATATAAATACTGTACATGTATGTAGTTGATACCTGCTGTCAGAAGTGCCGTTATCTGAATTCCCTCAGTAATATGCGTATGCACATGAGTATGACGTGATTAAAAAAGAAGCATTTGATTTTGTTTCATTAAACAAGATAATCAGAAAAGCAAATGATAAGTCAAAGAAAGATGTTTGATTGTGCAAATGGAATGCAAACTCAATTATGGTGATTGAGTAGCAAGTAATATTTTATCACTTAAAAAGTGAATAGAAGTATGTCAAACTGGATGAGAGTGACACACTTTGACTGTTCAGTAGGGTGTATGGTCAACACACTCAATCAACCACACTCCAACCACTATGCTCAAGGCCAAAGAGCTGACCCAGAGTTTACACCAGGGACAAAACTGTAGGTTGGGATAGGCTACAGGACTATAGTCAAGCAGCTTGGTGAGAAGACAACAACTATTGGTGCAATTATTTGATTGTTTAATTTTCACTACTGGTGAGATAATGTCATAGTTGTGTTAGGTCCCTAGGCCCATAGAATTCTGTGAATGTTGAGCATCGTTTCTCAACCTGTTGTGAAGACCATGGGATGGAATTAACCGTACAGTCGCAACCGACTCTCGGTCACTTAATGGATCATCGCTCTCCACATATTTCTGTCCTTGTGATCCATGAAGTATTTCAGCAGGATAGTGGAGTAGTTTGCCATTGCTTTCTCCACCCCTCCCCATTTTTTCGGGCTTGGGACCGGCGTGCAGCTGTTTTCAGTTACACGGTTGGGGTGTTTTGCATACGCAAGTCAATGACAATTTGAAGACACCAATTAACCTAACACGCATGTCTTTGGACTGTGGGGGGAAACCGGAGTAAACCCACACAAACACGGGGAGGACATCAGTCTCCACACAGGAAGGACCCAAGCCGCTCCACTTCCAGATTGAACCTGGGACCTTCTTGTTGTGAGGCAAGTGGTGCTACCCACCGAGCCACCGTGCTGCCCTGTGAAAACCATACATTGTGACATATTGATTTCTTAAACTGGTATCCTATTCACTGGCACCCACTTTCCGATCCAAGTTATTCACTTGTATGTCCCATATACACCCCACTGTGTGTGCTCTGTAAACAGACCAGAGTCTGGCCAACAATAGACAATCAGTAATTAAGCTACTGTATATATTCATCTAGTCACAACCTACTGAGATTGGACATAGAGCTAAATTGAATTGAAATAAGTCATTATTATATTTTGCGTTCATTTTTGATAAAAGTGTTCGATCCGGAGTTCAAAATGTATAAGAATGGTGTCTTACCATGTTTTGTCGGTCATTGTTCAGCATCTGTAGTAACTCTGCCTCAAAGGCCTGCATTGAAGGACTGAGACACACACATACTTTCTCCAGTATACACATGATCACAGGTAACAGCCGAGGCCTCCGCAGAGCATCTCCTGGAAACATGACAAAAAAATATTCCATTTCAATGGAATATTATATCTCATGGATTATTACTTGCATTAATCTGCCAATCTGAGGTTTGTTTTCATTGTATTTATTTACAGCATTTACCACATGCAATTGTACAAAAAGGTGATGACAACTACAGGTGGGCAACTTGTTAAAAATTTACAGACATTTTTGTATCACAGACAGAATTCATCAGTGGCATTCATAAAAACCATCATCCCACACTTCGTAAAGTGATCAAAATTTGCTGTACTCTAATGAAACATGGAGTTAGTAAGTGTTCTTTAAACACGGATGGTATCCTCAAGACGCTCCTCTACACCTCCACCTCTACAAGAAACAAGCATCTTGCATTTACATCAGTAATATACAGTAAATGGTATATTACCAAAATACCTATCACTGGCTTGAAGAGAGATCAATCCAATGTTATTACAATTCAGATCAATTACACTGCTCACAAAAATAGGGGATATGTTATTAGGGATATTTCATAATATTTGTGAGCAGTATAGTTCAATTCACAAACAGAAATAAAATATGTTGACAGTCCCAGAATTATGGGTATGCATGCATAACCCCTGTGCTCTTTCTCTGCTCACCCACTGCTCAACAGCTTTTATGGTTAAATTGTTGTCCAAAAGAAAGGGCAATATTTACAAATATTAACAGGGGATTGATGATCTTGAGAGCTTGACGACAGCTAAATTCCCCAATATGTGCACCAAAAGACAAATACTGTAATTAGTATAATAATCTCAGTAAAAACAATATTCTGAAAAAAGTACATACACATGCATTTCAGAATTGATTTGTATTTGGTGTGTCCCTGTTTTCAGTAATGGGAGCATGCATAGAGATTGGGAATCAATATGTCACAATGTAGGTGTGTGTGTGTGGACTGTGGTAGCCTAGTGGTTAAGGAACTGGACTCTGGACCAGAAGGTCCATGGTTCAAATCCTACCTCTGCCAAGCTCCCATGGTTGGGTGCTTGAGCAAGACCCTTAACCCACAATTGCTTGGATTGTAAGTCGCTCTGGATAGGGGGCGTCTGCTAAATTTTGGAAATGTAAATTGAAATGGCTGGCATTGCCTTAAGACTTTTATTCCAACCAATCACAAGTTACCCGGATACACAAGTTGTTCAGAGAGACAAACTGATTAAACACGTGAAGGAAGTTGTAGCTCCATCTTGATTGGAATGCAAACCTGCAGCCCACCTGAGGTTGCTCGCTTCACACTAAGGCAAAGACAATAATTAACAATGAAGTGCTTCACAAAGTGGTCAAACTTGAAACTCATCTCAGGGTATTGTTCTCGGTCCACACCACCTGGCTCATAATTTTCCTGCTGTGTTTAGCACACTGAGTCATGCCATCACCCAGTACTGCCATAAAACACCAGACTTGATGTATAATTCATGCATCTCTCTGAAAGCAAAGCGACAGACTCTCTCTGGATGCTGCTACAAATTACATTCAAATATAAGCAGGTCAGTGGAGATGTTTAACTCCACAGCATGGTCACTGGTAGATACTGGCCCGGCATCATAAAAATTAAGCACGTTTGCATCATAGTTAGTCACAGTACCATTTTATGTTTAGTAGTTAGCAATTCTTTTGTATTATACGTCAATGTGACAATGTAATAATAATAATAAAAAAATATATAACTAAATTATATTTGAACGATATAAAACATCAAGACTTTTCCATAAAAAACTGAGGTTTGAACTCTGCTTTTTAATCTTCCGTAATCCAAATTCCCACTTTAACACAAGGGAAGTTTAATTCTCTCATATGATTTGAAACAATCATCTAATTAATGACAATTGACAAATAACAAAAGTAGCTTGAGTTCTGCATCGATTTCTTATTTCTACCTACACTTTTAGTTGTTTTTTCTGTGATTATTATGAGGTAATGGTTGGTATATTGTAGTATTTAGCGTAAGAACAAAGTGCTGTGAGTAGTTTTGTGGCTTCCATGTTGCCGTCATGTTGTAAAGCTGATAGACTATATAGACAAAAGTGTTGTGGACACCCAAATATTATGTTAGTATGGAGGATGCCCCCCACCTTTATTTGTTAAAACAGCCTTCATTCTCTGAAAGGCCTTTCCACTAGACACATTTGAAAATAATGGAAAAGTTGAATGTGTCCCAATTACCTGTTTAGAGTTGCACTGCTGTGTTTAAGATATGTATTACATCCAAAATGATATAAGAAAATGGCCCAAATGGAAATAAAAATGCCACATTGTGTTTTTATTTTATTTATTTTTTTGCCGTTCACAAAGACAACAGGTCTGCCTTTTTGTTTATTGTTATGTTTATTGTTATGTATTTATTGCCCGGTATTGCACACGGTGCACACATGCATTTTATGTTGTGAAGTTTATTGTTTTATGTAGCATATTGGTCCTGGAGGAACGTTGTTTCGTTTCACTGTATACTGTACACCACTGTACAGTGCATCCGGAAAATATTCACAGCACTTCACTTTTTCCACATTTTGTTACGTTACAGCCTTATTCCAAATTGTAATAAATCTCTTTCCTCAAAATTCTACACAAAATACCCCATTATGACCATGTAAAAAAATTTGAGAGTTATGAACATTTATTGAAAATAAAAAACTAAGAAATCACATTTACGTAAGTATTCACAGCCTTCGCCATGAAGCTCAAAATTGAG
>JAVSBV010110210.1:0-21949 GCA_033117975.1 Parotocinclus spilosoma | reverse complement strand
ATTGCATTAAAAACCAGACGTTTGCAGGTAGAATAGTCATTTACCACATTAACAATGTATAGAGTGTGTTTCTGATTCATTTAATGTTAGCTTCATTGAAAAAAACTGTGCTTTTCTTTCAAAAATAAGGAAATTGTCTAGGTGACCCCAAACTTTTGAACGGTAGTGTATATATATATATATATATTTATAGTGTAATTTGGTTCTACTGTCAAAGTTTACAACACATTTTTACTTGGGCGATTTTTTAAAGGCAGGTTTTCCATTTGAGCCTTGTGATTCCCAAAGTCAAGGAACCCATTTCCCAGTAGCGTTCCTGAAGGTCATGCTTGTGTTCTTGAAACATGTATACCTGAAAGCTCTAAAAGCTAAGAACATTTATTCTCAGGTCCACCATTTTGTCCATATCGGGCCTAAACAAAGAACCGCGATAGAAATGAATTTCCTCCCTTAACAATCGCCTGGATCAACAGAGACAAGCAGTAATTAATGGCTGACTGCGGCTTGTTTTATTACCGCTGCCTCAGTGGGACAGGATTTTCAAATGAGAATTTATGAGTCATTGGCAGCCCTTAATAAAGCGTCACACTATTTGTTTACTATAAAGCCGCAGGAACACGCAAGCATGCACCAACTCTGAGGCCAATAAATATTCTCTCGAACGACTACCCTGCATAGCCAAAAGTTTGTGGACACCTTCGATGCCACAACGAAGCTTTTTTGGAACTCTTTTGTGGGGCGCTGATAATTGCCAGTCAGCCCTTGCTCACAGTTGGCATTTTTTTTGCAGGAATATTATCAAGATGTCTGATACAGTTACGGTCAAGGTCCTGAGCGAGCTAGCCAAGTTCTTCAGCAGAGCTGGCATCGTTTTAGGTCCGCAGAGCAAAAGGCAGAGGAAGATGCAAGGTTTTTCAAAACCAGGGTGGCATCAGAGGTGGTAAGTACAGCACATGTTCCATATTCTCTTTTTTCATTGAGGCCCAACGAAGGACCCAAACTGTACTGTTTATTTGCTTACACTACAAAAATAAAAGAGCAATGCCTTTATCCCCTTTCCTTTTCTGTCATTGTCACACTCGATGCGGAGAAAGTATCTGGAAGAGTGCCCAGGAACCAATCTGTGCTTGTACCTGATAACTTCCCAATTTCAAGACTCGAGTGCAAGCCATCCAAGAAAAACTGTAGCCCTTAAAATCTGAGCGGGTGCCTTTTAAGCATTGTTTGCATCGCCACTGAGTGCTAGCACTTACCCCAAACGTGTGTTTACACGCCCTCTGGAAAGCCATCTTGCACTTTGTCGTTCACTTCTTTGTGAATTTGGTGGTAATGGTCCGACTTGAGGGGCTACTGTATTATTTAACCTGTAATGACTTTGGGATTCAGGAGCGAAAGTCTTGATAGAAAATAGGTTTAGACGTTTGTCCAGAGAGCTTGTGGAGAGCAAAATTAAGGGTCGGGTTAGTTTGTCTTCCAAATCCTGCTGTTATTTGAGGACTCTAATCTAATCTAATGGGCATGTCTTGAGCGTTTACGCTCGGGTTTGCTAGAACTGTTATTGTTATAGGAAAGAGACTGACCCAGCCAAAGGCGACAGTGTAAAAAAAACCTACCTGAAATCAATAAAGCACCTTAGAAACGCTTCCTTATGAAGGAACTAATAAAACTACCACAACCCCTTGGCTTCTGAACAGCTGTAGTCTAGCAGCAGGCAGCCCGTGATTTCAGAGGCCATCGAAGGCACTTTACTTGTTCATCCACTTGTTCATCAAGCTAATCTACATCCTCAATGCAATCTAAAGACAGTCCTTTTCACCCATAGTTTCTCACCAAAGAACAACAATGGCTTCTTAACCGAATGTTCGTAGCAAATCTCACTAAAGGAAACAAAGCAAAAACAATCAGACTAATCAAACACTCAGCAGGAAAGACCGTGCAGGCATGAGTCCAGAGTGTAATGTTTTGGTCACTGTCCTGTCCAAATGGACTAAAAGCTCAGATTTGAATACTCGGACATGAGAGGTCTGTTTGGGCAAGTAATAGGAAAAATAAACCAAAACTAACAGCAGTGGAGCTCAGAAATTAAACCCAGAGCCAAATGGAGTCATGTTCAGCCATGGCACTCGTCCTGGGTAAGCTCTCCTGGTCAGTTTGGTCCAGTCGTCTTCCAAATGACACTCAACAGACGTCCTAAAATATCCGGTTTTGCCAAATCACCAAAGAACCCTTTGCTCCCCAAATGCGCTAAAGGCTTAGTTGCTTTGCCAAAGTGTTAATGGATCATTTGTGCAGGAAAAACAAAAATACCCCCTCAAGGGAACTCCCTTTCCTTGGGGCTCCATTGAAAAAAAGCTTAGGAAACACCGGTGTAAATAAAAAAAGTCAGAGCACCCAGAAATTGTTCAAGTGCACTAAAAGTTAAGCTACTCTTTCTGCAAAAGCTGCAATACTCGTGTGCACAGAGAATTCATTCCAGCCAGATTGTATCGAGCCACCCATTTAGCCAAATCATTCCTAAAGCCTGGTTCTTCCAGCTACGCATTAATATTGGTACTAAACAGGAACATTAAAGAATTCAAATGAGTCTCTGCCTCTATATCAAGACTGAAGTCGCATTCTGATGCAGTGAATGCATTTTGATGAGAGCATCTGCCAGTCCTTTTGCGGCGGCAATGTGTTCTTTCATCAAGTTCCCCCAAATACAGAAAGCTTAATGAATCATGCTGTCCTTTTAGAGGGGAAAGCACACACACATTAGCATTCCCCACACATTTGCTACGCACATTGGCATTCATTTCATAACTGTTTCCCAGCTTTAATCTTGGAAGAGCGGAAATGCTCAACGGGGAAAAAAAAAAGCAATGCGGTTTTTAAGGCTTTCAGAGTGAGTGGACACCGGTAATTGTCCCCACTTATGTTAATTAGGCACTCATAGAAGAGAGGAGAGCGTAGTCATTTGGTGAGACCAAACAGGGTTTTATTAAGCTGTATAAAAACATTTTGTGTGAGCTTTCTGAAGCATCGCTGTAACAGCTAATGATTGTTAATGGCAAAAACGCTGCCAAATGAGCAGAGAGAAGACATCGAGGGGGTTAGATGGAGTTGAAGTCACTCGCGTGGCCTGAACGAAACTTCCCCAAGTGCTTAAATTAGGAAGAATGTAAAGGTTAGATGTTCAGCAAATCAATAACGCCTCAGATACAGCATCGGTACGGCTGACGACTGGGTATGCAGGTCAAAGTTTAAGCTAATTTTCAAAACGATTTGCAGGTTTCAAAAGTCTCAGGTCACCAGCAGGGGGTATAATGAGCATACGTAATCATTTCCTTATTATATGTGGCCTCCCCTTAAACATGAGCAACTGCAGAATCTGGCATCTCCATCATGCCACGTTGCCTCTTCTACAGTCAGAAGAAGCTCGAATGGTCATTTTGGAAGAGTAGCAGCCACTTTCTTGGGAGAGAAACAGAGTGGAAAGGTTCAGATATAAAGTCCCAGGTCTGTTTACCTTAGTTCATTTGTGTAAACAAGTGAAAGCTACAAGGTTAATGGACTGAAGCTTCATTTCGAGGTTTACTCTGTGCTTTCCCAGCTCACAGCATTGGGTGAGCCCATAACAAATCAAAGCAGTCTGATAAGCAAGTAAATAAAAATGCACACCTTTATAGGCAGGAGCTGAAAGTTAAAATCACAGGGGATTTAAGGCTTGGCAAGAGTCTCATATCTTTTAAGCAAACCCAATATGATTTACTTTGAGCAAACCTCCTGGATGCCTCCACATGAGGACCAAATGTTCCCACAGGAAGGGAAAGATCTGACATCTTTTACACTGTGGGGACAATTTGCCCGTTCTCACATAGATTTTTTTCATAAAAAGATTTTTTTTATCTTTAAAAAATCGCGGTTAAGGTTTGGGGTCCGGTTTCAGTGGGGTATTCATCAGCTGCAGTAATATTAATTATGTCAGCAGTCCCCACAATAACAAAACGAGAAACGTGTGTGTGTGTGTGTGTGAGTGGAAGAAGAAAAAGATTCGTATTCACTATTCAACGGGGCATGGGGACAAATTGATTTTCAATTGTTTATAGCCCTGAGCTTCTGATTACATTCCTTGTGTGCACACTCTTTATCACGTGCAAGTTCCACTCTGAGCAAATGCACCGGTGATTACTGACACACACACACACACACACACACACACACACACACACACACACACATACAAACATAGCTGCCCATGCCCAGGTATGCTTAGGCCACCCCAGAAGCACTCCTGTCCATTAATTAGCTAGATCATGGCAAAGCAGCAATGGGTCAAAAAAGCAAAGTTTTGGGTGCTTTCTAGTACAGACTTGAGAACTGGAAGAGCAGCGTACTCTGATTTTTTACCTAAACCGTACTGTATAAAGTCCGTCAGGGGTGAAAGAACCGCTCAGATCTTTTCCTTGCCACTGAATAGTTTTATCCAACACCTGATAAATGCATACAAACCGGTTGCCTCGAAGTATAAAAGTAAGCAACGAAGGAAATTTCATTCTGAGCATCAGTTTGTATCAGACGATTCGTATTGGGAATGCAGGTTGGATAAATAAAAGGTGTGATGCGTGATAAGTGAGGTAATGCCCTTTAAAACTGTCCGATTTTTTAACAAATGAGGTTTTAACAATGACTAAATTATAATAGAATACATACTATATGTAATATATACTTATCTTGCCACGAGAGGGCATAAAATGCTCACCAGCTGCCCTATAAAAAGACTCTCAGAGGCTACTTTGGGGTAGTGTAACTCTTGGTGAGAGATCATCCAATCCTGGCCTCGATGAGCAAACAAGATACTGTACAGTACATGTACAGTACATATATAATACTTATGATAATATTAATACTGTGACCGCGGTAAGGTCCAGTCTGTGACCCGTATAATCATGATTTTAAAGGATGAGGGAGGCAGTGTGGGTTATGTACTCCCCTGTGCTTTGTTCCAGGTCTCAAATATGGTAGCTGTTTGTTTTCGAGAGGAAAAGTAACCTTGACCCAATCCACACTCATGTCAGTTTTCCTATGAATAACAGTCGTGGGTTGTATTCCTTTGGGCTGGCCTGTGCAACGAAAAGTCATGACTCGGAAAAGCCATGGCCACGGAATCCGCTCCGAATCCAGATCATGCCAAGCTTATACATTTCCATTTACCGAATTTTGTAGATAAGGCGTAAGCAGTGTGATAAAATCGTACGAGGTACAAGCAATTGAGGATTAAGGGTTTGACTCAAAAGCTCAACGGGTGAGCAGGGCTAAGACTTGAACCCTCAACCTTGCGGTCAGAGGCTCAGCAGACGTTTGTAAATCCCTCTGAAAAGGGCATCTGCATATTAGTTGCCTTCTCCAAAAATCTGCTTGCACTTAAGCTACAGCGCTTCTGTATTTCACCCACCAGGTGCCAGGCCGAGTTACAGAGAAAATAAATACGGCGGCACATGGTTGGACTGGGCTGTAGCCATCTGGGAACAACACAGTAGGAACCACTCTTACAACCACTTCATACCTTTCACAGTCTGTGATCACCCACCAGATGGCAAGAAAAGTGGGTAGAAGCCACTCAAATGACATCAAGGGCATCGCTCGGTCGTCAAATGCATTGCGAACGTCCAAACTTCCGTCCTCTTGAGCGAATCGTCCTGTTCAGACGTGGACTTTGTGAGAAGGTTCTCAGGACTTGGCACACAGGAGTGAAATGCTCACCCTCGACAGACATACTGGCATCTCAATTAAGTGGGATCCCTTGCCGAGAGAGACATCCAGCGATGCACCTTCTGTTTTCTGGGCTTTCGGCAATTATGTGCTCTGCAGCATGCCGGACGGACAGGTGGTTGTGGTTATTAATATAATGTTGATGCACTTAGCTCCTCTGGAAGACCACAGCGAGCATGTTTACCTGGTTCCGCTGGCTTTTCCACCACACTCTTTCCTATCTGTGGCCAAAACAGCAGCTTTGCACTTCGGGTAGTTTATGAAATCCGCCAAATAAGCAGAGCCAGCCTTCGAAAAAGTTTGCTCAGCAACCATCCTTTTTAAGAACAGAGAACTTAAAAATGGTCATCAACTACAATAGGATAGAAAACCCAAGCCAAATGGCCAAACTCTGAGCAACAACGAGCAGAGGCTGGAGTTTAAGAGCGGCAGTCGTTCGCCTCAGCGTTCGCTGAATAAGGAGGACAAATAGTTATGTGTTGATCTTTTGGAAAGGAGCTTGCACAGCGATTTCCTTAAATATCTTACATTTTAATCTACAGTACTGTATTTTTAGCCTCCACGGGTCCTAATTTGAATCCTCCGGAAAGCATATAAGCTTATAAAATAAGCTTTACCTTTGATGATTTTCTCCAACTCTAGGTTAATGTGAGTTTAAATGAAGAGAAGAGAAAAGGCTTCGCCGTGATACAGTATAGATTTTATTAAACTCATCGGTTTCTGATCTTTAATTCAGGATGGATTTATCAGAACGTTTTTTTGGCCGGTAGTGACCTACTTAATCCTGAGCAGACCCCGGCCCAAGATCCATACAAGTAGACAAGATAAAAACAAAGGGCGCATGGCGTCTAGGCACAGCGACAGCTGATTGATGATCAGAATAATCCTTAAAATTTGAAAAGGAACCCGTCTTTGGACATCTCAGCACTGCTTTATCATCGCTCGGCTACATTTGTTAAGCAGGGAAAAATCACAGCTGTTGTCAGAGACAGACTCGATCACAAACGCAGGCCTGCCGACGTGCCGGCCTGCAGGAGGCTTTTCAGACTGTTGTACTCTGAGTACTCAAACAGCATATGGCCGCGAGGCTTGAGCAGAAGTGTGGGGAGTAAACTGGCTTGTAATGATTTTCGCAGAGGAGGAGGAACGGAGCCGAATGATCCATCAGATGCCGTCCTCTTTCAATCTGCCAAATTAGGTGGTGCTGAATGAGCCTGGATGACACAATCGTGTTTCCTGTCAAAGCTTTTCCGGCTGATTGTGGACAAGGGTCGGAAAGTTTCGAGAGAACGGATAGCGAGGAACAGTTTAATCAGCGGATTTGTTATGCATTTCCGAAAGGCTACTAAAACAAAAGCAGTCCTCTCAGTTGCTCAAAGTGTGGTCGCCTTAGCAGCCAATCAACAAGGCCAATGTCTTATATTCGTGTCACGGTTGCCAGGTCTGCTTATTCGAAGTGGTTTTGGGTTTGTTTTTCTAAAATTTAGATACTCATTCGGGCTTGCTCTCTAATTCAGTCCAGGTTTTGTTTAACGTCTAATGAGCTATCGAGCGGTCACTCTCTCATTGCAGTGGGTCGCCTTAGGAGTACCACACTGGTCGTGTGCTCGTTTGCTAGCTAAGATTTGGACTACGGACTGTTCTGAACTCGGTTGACGTGCTTAGAGAATTCTTTGTACAAGTTCCTCGTGTTTTTGTGGATGACTTTCTGTTGCTTGTGCATATTCATAACTCAATAAGCCTGTCCTAGTGCAAGTAGTACTCCTTCGTTTGTCCTCAACGAACTGTATATTCTTTCTAAGCCACGACTACAAGCTGGTACACATTCAATAAATGCAAGCAGGTCGTGGAATGGACTGGCGGGCATCCAGAGTGGATTATCGTACACTGGTTCACTTGATTGGCATTGCCCAGTCTACAGCGCTCATGCCTAGCTTAGGGGCAAAAGCAGCACATCCGGATTTTAAGGCTGGATCCTAATGCGTGTGTAACGATGCCCTCAGACGTCCTTTTTTTACCAAGTTTTTCCCTGCCGCCGTCGCCCTAGGCTTTCTCAATTTGGGATTGACCTTTTAAGATCATATAATGTTGTAAAGCTGCTTCGGGACGATGAATAATAAATACCGTCAAAAAAATACTAAAAAAAGTGAAACAAGTGAAGAATTGTAAACAAAAAGTTTTGTAGCAACCTCACCCTGATTGAAACATCCGAAGAACCTTCCGTCTCTTCAGCGT
The DNA here is from genome assembly GCA_033117975.1 of Parotocinclus spilosoma. NCBI lineage: Eukaryota > Metazoa > Chordata > Actinopteri > Siluriformes > Loricariidae > Parotocinclus > Parotocinclus spilosoma. The sequence goes on along the minus strand of JAVSBV010110210.1, from coordinate 13,963 downwards.
TGCAAATGCAACCGCGTTGCACGGACGGTAACGCAACGAACAATTCTAACACCGTTCCCTGATCCTAATCGCTAATATTGGCACAAAAATGCAGACATTTTCCAACAGGGCTTTTGAAAACGGGGATTTAAGCAGCCTCTGATCCCACGGCGCAAATGGCGTGTTCACAAGGCCTTCGTTTGTCTTGGGTCCAGCGTCGTCCTGGAGGCCCGACGCTTTACCCTCCGTACGGGGCGACTTGTAACCGTGTCAGTTTGTATCCATTATGCTGACGCATGGCAGCGCGAGAATCTGACACGTCCGCTCACAGCTCTGCCAATTCTTTCCCCGCAGACGCCAAGGACGGGGAGGGGGCTGTGCGGGTGCTAAAATGAGACTGTCACTCACATGATTAATTAAATGGAAATGACTCTCCATTATGCGCGAGCGGCGCACAGGATTAGACAAATGGATCGACTGTTATTTGCATCACGCCGGTTGAACTTTTCCGGAATGCAGAGCGGACACCACTGGCACATTTTTTGTGCCTCGTGAAACGTTAGAAGCCGTGGCCGACATCTCGGACCTGTCCTCGGCCTGGATCTAGACTGACTCTCATCTCTATTTTCTCCTCGTTTGGTTTGGTCCCTCTCTGGTCCCTCGGGGTAACGAAGAAGCCCTTACTTAACACCTAAAGTAAAATGAACTGCGAGTTTTCCCACAATGATAACCCGTCTGCTATTCTTGTAATTGTTTATCAGCCAAGAGCAGCCCCGGTTCACTTTTAAATTCCCTTTTTTTTCGATTTAAGTCTCTATTCATGCTTGTTAATCCGTCCCGCATGACGTGTGGGGGAGAAATGCTTCATTCTTAGCTAGCTGTCTCAATCTGCAGACCAAATCAGCGTCGGGTGCAGAGGGAAGATTTAATAAGCCAGAAAAAGTTAGCCCGAGTAGCAATCAATTTGTGCCTGGCACACAGCAATCATGAATCATATGCAGCAATCAAAGGCAGAAAACTCAAACAGGGACGAGACTGAGCAGTAAAGCTCTCTGGGAAAAAGGCTCGGGAAATGACAACGGCTTCCGAAATGAGGGAGACTGGCAGGCCGGAGAGAGACAGAGAGAGAGAGAGAGAGAAACAGTCGGGCAATATGATGGAGTTACCAATTTTGCAGTGAATTTGCATTTTAGAGCTCCATAGCTAGGAGTTTAAGATGGGTCCCGGGTTCAATCCCAGGGTGGGGCGGCCTGGGTCCTTTCTGTGTGAAGTCTCATGTGTCAGCGTGGGTTTACTCCGGGTAACAGTCCAAAAACATGCGTGTTAGGGTTATTAGTGTCTCTAATGTAGTCCTTAGTGTGTGACTGTGTGTGTTTGCCCTACATTGGTTTGGCGCCCCGTCTAGGGTAGTTCCTGCCCTTTCGCCCAAAGTTGCCGGGTGGCCCACGACCCCGTGTGTATTAAGCGGATGATTATGAAAGGATAAATATTTACTAAGCTTCATCAGTGCTTTATTTTTAGTAAATGTTTAGCTGTCCTGACAAGAAGAAGCGAGCCAACGAACGAAATATGAAATCAAATTTGAAAAACTCCGAAAAACGAAAATCATAAAAGGAGCCCAAAGAGAAAAGGTTATGTAAAATCTTGTTCATAAAGATTTGCAATCACTCAGAGGAGCCGCAAACGCTCGCCCGTCCCTCCCCGTACATAACACAAACAAACCCATGTGGCCAAAAGTATTTGGACACAAATCCAGCCACATTTCAAGCCCTGTTGTAGTTCCTCCAGTCAATGTTTCAATCGATCAGTATTGATTTTAAAACAGACGATCAAACAGAGGTTCGGCCTTGTCATTTTTCCACTAAAACCAGCTGTTGCGCAATCTCCGGCTAACCAATTTACTCAGCAGTAACACAACTACGTGAACGTTGTGTTCTCAGAGGCTTTCCCACATTATCCATGGAAAGCACACCCAGCAAGTTCTCAAGCAAGCAACGTGGCAACACATCCTGATGGCTTTGATGTTATCAGCGGGGTTATTATTTATCCTGATGTATTCAGCCCACCCCTAGGAAGGGGTATTGTGTTTCCTTCGTTGGCAAGCAGACAGTTTGTTTCCTGCGAGTTTAATATATCGAATAATAATTAACCTTGATTATCTCTGCCTTTAATTCAAGCGTTGGAGAGGGGAAAAATAAAAAGATTAACCCGGAAAACAAAGCACCCTGCCTGCTGCGTTAATCAGCATCATTATAGTCTTTTCACTAAGCTTTTGGAACAGATCTAATCTGAATCTGAACCATCTCTGCATCAGGTGACGAGTCAGTTCGCCTCTTTTACGGGGTTTTTTTTTTTTGTCAAATTTCGAAATTTGAACACGGGAGACTTAACAAGACTGACCTCAACAATTGGAAGCTCGTGAGATGAAACTGTTGGGCACTTCAGGCCCTGCTTCGTTAAATTTAACTCAGGATAAGGGAATCTGGTTAAAATGGCAGGTAGAACTGTCATTCCCTTACATTTCGGGGTGCTGAAACACAATTTCGTTGGCTAGACAAGCCTGTAATTGATCCCATGGTTACATCAGAGCAGCTTTTCCTTCTGTTATTCACCACATGTCTACTGATCCAAAAGCTCAGGTTTTAGGAACCCCCAGCACCATGTACCATCCAAACCCTCCGTTTCTTAAGGGTCCCAAGTACAGCATGTTCAACCTTGAAGCAGATGGGCTACATCAGCAGCACCAGAACCAATATTGGATAGCAGAAGATTGCATGTTTAGGTTTAAATGCAATCTCATAAGACCAGGCATCGCTGGGGTGGTCGGTCCAAGTTGTACCAGGTGGTTCAGGGTGGTGTAATGGTATAGGGGATGTTTTTTTTGCCACTCTTCGGGCCCTACTAGCGTCAGATAATTGAAGAACGCTCCAACGTGTGTCCCATGGCCTCACGACCTTGTGTGCTGCCTATTCGCTAGGCTTTATGTAAGATGTAAAATGGATTTTTTTCGCCGACGATCATATATAAAAAATACAACAAAAAAAAGTTTTTTTGGCATTTCTCGGATCCGTTCGGGTTGAAATTAAAAAAATTAAATAATAATAATAATAATAATAATAATTAAATAATAAATAATTAAAAACAATTTTTTTTAAATAATAAAATAATAATAACAATTCTTTTTAGCCTAGCTTTTTCCACCCTCCGGTGGAGAGCCAACGGTTTTCTTCTGTTTCCAGATTCACTTTAATTTAATTGTAGGTTAAATAAATTTTATTTAAAAAAAATGTTTTTTCCTCTTTCCTTGTTTTGATTCCACATAGTCCTCGAGAAATAGAAAAGTGCTGAAAAATAAAGATTTATTTGTATTTTTTTTCCTCCCTCCTCAGTAGATTCTTAAGTAGAAACATCCGAAGAACAAACAATTTAAAAAGTCTGGCCTTAGATACAAAAGAGTAATGATAGGAATGAATGATGATATTCATTTACGACATTGGATTAATCGAGACCGCACGAGCACGAGGGGCGGAATTAACTTGCCAAAAAAAAAAAAAAAAAAGACTGGCAGCCAAAATAACACCCGCTCTGTTAATATTCAAAATGAGTAATAACCTTTTTCATGACATAGCAGGTCTTGCCTGCTTAAAAGCCAGCCTCGTCACCCCTAATTGCTTTGCTTAATCAGTGTGTCCGAGCTGAATGCATGAGGCCAGTTCCTCTGATCTCCGTATCTCTGTCACCCCACTGTATCTTCATAAAGACTGGAGAATGAAGAAAGCCGTATTCGATTGGAATGGACTCTCATTACACGTTTTGCTCACGGCTCTATTATTCTTACTCTAGCTAGACAAGACACAAATATTGCGAGGGCGGGCATTTCAGACGTGGCAGCGATCGATAAGACGGTATTGTCTAAGAATTTATACCGGAAATGAACTTTAAGCCATAGAAAAACATCTAAATGTGAATATATATTTATCTCAGTCAGTGAACGTCGTTCTGTATCAGACAAAAAAATGAAAACCATCCATTATCTTCCGCTTAATCCACCCGGGGTCGCTGGTCAGGCAGCAACTCTGGGCGCAAGGGCAGGAACAACCCCAGATGGGGCGCCAATCCATCGTAGAACACACACACACACACACACACACACACACTCACACTAAGAGCACCACTTAACCTAACATGTCTTTGGACTGTCTGAGGAAACCGGAGTACCCAGAGTAAACCCACGCAGACACTGGGAGGACATACAGGTCGCCCCATGCTGGGATTGAACCCGGGACCTTCTGGCCGTGAGGCGAGCCACCGTGCCGCCCATACGAGGAGGTAAAGGCAGTAAATGACTGGACATTGTCCTAATAAATCGTAACCTATTGTTATATTTACATTTACATCGGTTCGCTGGCTTTGTTAGTCCTCCGAGTCCAGCGCAGATGCATACCAGCTGTGTTTCCATGGCGACCATCAGACGAATCAGATTCGGTTTCTTCCCCTTGGTTTGAGAATCAGATCCGACCCACAGATTGAACACGGTCCTCTTACTTTAAGGTACTGAGCCTGTTCTGCACACAGCCTAGTGTAACGTGGCCATTACGTAAATCTGACGTCACAGCCTTTTTAACGCTCTCCATTTGCTCTGACGTGACTAAAAATTGGTGGACTGGCAACCGATGTGGGATAGGGAACACTCTAGCATGGGCGAGTGTGATATTGTAAACACCCCCCCCCCCACACACACACACACACACACAATAAACCCAGTGAAATATCAAGTGTGCGATTTGTCTAACAGCTGCAGGAACTACAAGAAAGAAATGACAAGGCATTCGATGTCTAACTCAGGTTCAAGACATTTACAATAATAATGGATTTTTTTTCTCTGCTTCCATTCATCTCCCAAAACCGTGTCAGAACCTGGACCAGCCATTAAAAATTGCCCCTAAGGTTCGAACGAGTTTAAGTGAATAAGTCTATGGTCATACAGTCTCCGACTGCAAAACAAAAAAAATCGCATCCAGGACGGATTTCTACCTTTCATTCAGTGTTGCCATGACAGGCATAAATTGGACACGTCCATTTTTTTCCGGCACAACAAAGAGCCCCGGAGACGCGGGACAAAAAATGGTGCCAATTACACCCGTGAAGAGTTAGCGTACACCTCTGGAGTCGCAGTTACCGCGTCATGAAATGATATCAGTAACTTTTTAGTAGTTTGTGAATCCTTCAGAACTGCACATAAACATGACCGGACATCATCAGGTTCACACGTGACTTCTAAAAGTTGATCATGGGAACCCAGTTGGACAAACGGGACAGAAATGTCATACTCGGTCATTTATTGATTACGCAAAAAGATCCAATATTAGATATGCATTTAAAAGTGGAACGAGTTTCAACATTCGTTCATTTATTTCTAATCTTCTGCTTAATCTGCACGGGGTCAGACGGGGCGCCAATATATCGCACACACTAAGGGCCACTTTAGAGACACCGATCAACCTAACACGTACGTCTTTGGACTGTGACAGGAAACCGGAGTACCCGGAGTAAACCCGAGCAGACACGGGGAGGACGTACAGACTCCACACAGAAAGGACCGACCTATCGCGCTCCACCCTGAGATTGAACCCGGGACCTTCTCGCTGTGAGGCGGCGGTGCTACCCCACCGGTTTGAGCAATAGCCGGAGTCTAAAACAACTGCTGACCAGTCCTGAACATTGGATTGGAGAACATGTAGGTCATTCCTAAACATAAAACAGCATGGATATCGTAATAATATTTGAATAGTATTTGATCATTTTCCTGAGTGAGTAAATAAAGTGAAAATCAGACAAACTTTCGGATTATATTCATGCAAAACAGGAAAAAAAAACTTTCTCACTCAGCAATAACTATTCCATCCAAGGTCTACACCGTTTTGGTCTGAAACAAAAGCGTTTCGAATCCAACCCAAACCATTCTGGCGTTCTAACAAAGGGAGACCGAACTCTACAACATCTGTGGCAGTAAATCAAAAAATAAATAAATAAATAAATAATGTCTTTACAGCACAATATACAGCTCAGTATTTGTATACACTATAACATGATGGATGGTTTCCATTCTCACCATAGAGTCCACACTGGTGGGTGAAGCATGAGCTGCCTCAAGATGTTCTGCCCTCAATAAAACTTGATTCTCTTAAGGACAGGACTGTTAGGGACGAGGGGAAACTCCAATTAACGTCAACGATCTTCCCCAGACAGAGCGAATTGCTTTGTAGCATAGAACGATACGAGTAGCGCACTCGTCCCAGACGGGGCAACGTGTATTCCGGAGTATCTATTCCGCTCTGCGATGGTACTTGTGGAGGCCGTAGGTGCAGGTGTAGGTCTCCTCACTATTTCCTTTTTATTCAAGCCTGTCATGACCTGCAGTGCTACTTTGCTCTTGACAAATATTTAAGTCATTCTCCATTTCAGCCAAGAAGACAGGACGCATTACGATGATGTCATTTCCTGCACAGACTTTCACGTCTCCCTTTAGCTCTTGCTTCTAAGCCACACAATATAGCTGGTCTTTAAAACCTCTTTCAATTGGGGCTAAAATGAAGTAAGCAACAGAATAGGCGGAATAGAAATCCTTTGCGTTTGCTTTAAAAACCTTCATACGTCTACAGGACAGGATGGACGTAGTTTGGCGCCCCGGGGGTAGACCCCGAGACGACCTGAAATCCTTCATAGCTCCTGCTCAAGATGCCAGTCAGACCATAATGTTGAAACTAATGGTTGTAAAATAAGAAATGGAAATTTTAAAATCATTGACATTTACAGCATTGAGCAGACGCCCTTATCCAGAGCGACTTACAACTTGATATATTCTTACAATTAAAGCAATTGTGGGTTAAGGGCCTTGCTTAAGGACCCAACTGTGGCAACTTGGCAGAGGTGGGATTTGAACCCAGCACCTTCAGATCCAGAGTCCAGTGCTACTACAGTCCCACAAAAATCATTAAGCATTGAGCAAGTTTGGCTTTGGACTCAAAGACGTTTGCTGAAACAAACAGTTCATTTGATCAACGTTTTTGATCGAGTTGCTAAAGGGTTTTTAAAAGACCGCCACCTCGCTCCAGTTAAAGTCCTCGATCTCTCTCTCAGTCCCAGCATTCGATTCAATAAAATCTCCCCTGTCGTGCCACTCGACTACTCTTATTCCGTATGACGGATTTATTCACACACCGGAGGGTTCCTTGTCCCAGTGGCAATTATCTGTAAACGTATCACCTAGTCCGTTTTCCGACCCGACAAGACAGACGGGCTAAAGTTCAGGATTTAAAAGTGAAGCCTGTAAGTGGGCAATAAGCCTAATTGCACCGATATCAAACTTTAGCAGAGTTTATTGCTCTCTTAAAGCGAATAGGGTAACATCCAGCCAACGACTATGGGAGTCTAAAGGTCCATTGAGACATGACTGAGGATCACATGGAGACATACGTTTAGAGAGTGCACAAATCTTACCCTTAAAAGGTAAGCCAGATGAAACAGGGCCTTAACGAGTGAATGGGAACCAGTTTATGTAGATACTGGTTAAACAAAATATACAGGTAGTGGGGACAAACGAAGGAGTACTACTTACAATAGGACAGGTACATGCACTAGACTTGAGAACATCGTTTAGAGCATGGTACAAATAAGTAGCGGAAAGTTACCCACACAAATACAAGTAAATGACAGTTTATTAGAGACAGGCAACTAGTAACTCTAGCATTGGACCTCCTTTGGCTTTCAGGACCACATGAGAGTCCGCTGTGCTGCTGAAATAGTTCTGTAGATAGACTAGAACAAACTAAAAGGAGGTACTGACCAGCCTGTTCTACCTACACCCCCATGTCGAGGAGAATTAAGCCAGTTCTGAAAGCGTCCACGTTACGTTCTGGGAATCACAACATTGACTCGGTGTTACCGCAATAACACTCATTCAAATGCGACAGAAAAATAGTTAGTACTGTACTGAACTACGCCGCAATTGTACGTTAATTCTCGTAATTAGCGTTTGAAACCGTTAACGAGAACGAAAGCAACGTTATCGCGTCATTTTCTGCCTTCGAGACCGCAATTGTATTTTCTGCCAGCTGGCGGCGCAAGGGTGGGCTGAAGTTACCGCCTTAAAGCTTTCAAGGTATTTCCTGCGAATGTGTGCTTCTTCAAGTGGTCTCATTCCCTCTTGCTTGTGTGCAGCCAGAAAGGTATGTTTATATTTCGGTTTGGATTCCATGGTGCGTGTTTATATTTCCGTTCCACGCCGTGTTTGCGACAAAAAAAAAAAGTTCGGATGCCGTGCAGATGGTGGCGTTCCAGCGGTATTGGTATCCTCTGCCCTTTGTCTGGCACAGAAACAATCCCACGTTCCAGACTCTGATTCAGTTTGACACACAAAACAGAGCTGATTAAAGCTTTAAAAAAAGAGCCCGGGTCAACGAGTGAGTGCGGGCAACAGCAGTTTGCCTCATTTGCGACGTTCGGTGCCCATTTGAACTGCTGCGGGATAATGGGCATCAATAATTACACCAAAAGGTAAACGATGAGCGTGCCATCTGTAGCTGTGGCAGGGGAAACTTCAGGCTCATACAGGTGCGGGTAGAGTGCCAGCGTTATGCTAATGGGGTTTGGATCTTGGCCATTTGGTGTCGATTTATACACTGAACGGCCACTTTATTAGAGACGCCCATCAAACTTCGTCCCAGGAACGCTATTGGATTATCCCAATATTAGGATTTCCCGATTTTACCTAAATGAGATGGATCAGGGGCGGCACGGGGGCTCGGTGGGGTGGCACCACTGCCTCAGAGCAAGAAGGTCTCGGGTTCAATCCCAGGGCGGGCCGGCCTGGGTCCTTTCTGTGTGGAGTCTGCATGTCTGCGTGGGCTTACTCCGGATACAGACATGTGTGTTAGGTTAATTGGTGTCTCTAAAGTGGTCCTTAGTGTGTGGCTGTGTAGGTGCGCCTTACGATGGATTGGCGCCCTGTCTAGGGTTGTTCCTGCCCTCGCGCCCAGAGTTGAATGGATGGACGGATGGAGCTGGATCAGATAGCGGAAAATCCATCCATCCATCCATCCATCCATAGCCTTTGCTCCTGCCACTCTGGACCAAGCATAGCTGTTTCGTCTCTGGACGAAAAAAAAATCTGGTCTTAATTGATTATTTTACAATTGGCATGGACTCAAGTGTGTGTATGTAACTAGTCCTGATTTAACCTTGTGGGTGCCACCGACGTTAAATGAACCAAATAAACAAAATGAGGTTTAGTGAGTAAAGTGATGAGTGAGTGAACATGCAAGAATTAGAAAGTCAGTATCTGAACATCGTGGGTAGGCCTTCTTAAATCGAATGGTAATGCATCATTAGAAAACCTTTTTTCACACTTCATAAACAGATAAATCAGCAAAGAACTTCTTAAGCTAAACGAGCGAGTCGTCAGCGTTTGTTGATGGACTTTACAATCTGGACTTGAACGCTGTTGAAAATCTGCCGGTGGAGGCGGAGAATAACGCAGAACAGGACTGACGGTCGCCGCAACGTCAGGCTAGCATCTCGAGTCACCTGAGTACGATGTACAAACTTCTCAACACACACACACACACACACAAGCTGATGCTGCTCATTTGTCAAATCTTTCCTTGCAGCCATTCAGTTAATTCAAATTCAATGGAATAAATAAAACAGTGGCACAGCCCAGGAGATATCTCAGCAGGGTAAAGAACGAGGGAGATGCCGTTGCATTAAATCTCGCTGCATTTCATGAAACTTGCTGACTAACCATAGCAACTGGACGTTCGGCCTTTCATAAATCAGCCGGAACGCAACGTTTTCGGGTATCGCGTGACGAGGCCTGCACACGCCGCGGACGCAACGCAACAGCTTTCGCCGGAGTTCCTCTCGAGTCTCTAATGACTCCCCCGTCAGCAACGGCAAGATGTTTATCCGACATGCGGCGCCATCCTTCAAAAGCAGAAATCCCCGTGCCCCGGCTCTCCAGACAGGCTTTGTTATGGAAACACATTATGAACAACTTGGGCACTTAAACTTGCGTTCTGTCTGCATACCAAACAAGGCAGGTACGCAACGGTCTCCAGGGTTCCTCGCTGAGAAGGACGTGACATCCATGATAGACGATTTTAACAAAAATGAGCACAAAAAGCTGGGGAAATTGACTTTTGGCTTAAACGCCGATTTTTACAGCAAAAAAAAAAACACGTCTGGTTGTAAAAGGACATAAAACACGCGTGCGTTAACGCGGCCTGTCCGGTTCTGCTTTGTTTGGACCAATCGGGGCTCAGTTGTCAGGCAGAACGGCGCACGAGGACTATAAAAACACGGATATTAAAATGAAAAACGAAACATCTGGCCGAATGTAGCTGAAAACCTCAGCCGTTTGTCCATCCTAAACTGCTCACGAAAATTAGGGGATAATCGATTACTAAAACGGCCTAAATGCTGCGTTCATGCGCATAATAATCTCAGATTACAAAAGCAGGGCTCGAATTAGCGGGAACAGGTTGCAACTGGATGCCATTAGTGGAAAAAAGCCACTAATTAGTCAAATAAACGCCGCTTTGATCAGTCTAAATGCCCTCCCCGTGTCTGTGTGGGTTTACTCCGGGTACTCCGGTTTCCTCCCACAATCCAAAGGCAAGTATTTTATTTTAATTGGTGTCTCTTTTTGGCATTGGCATTGCCTTGTGTGTGTATGACTACTTCTGGTGTGTGCCCTACGATGGATTGGCACCTCGTCTAGGTGGGCACCGGCTGGCCCATGTAGATTAAGAGGAAGATAATGGATGGATGGATGGATGGATGATGATTTTTTTTTGTAACTGTGATCAAACCGTCCGATCAGTCTCTATTACTGCATGCATTGTTGTTGTCGAGGACGTACAGAGTTTCTTTGTTGTTCACGAGCTGCCAAACGTAAAAAGGTTTTCCCACCGTTTCATCATTAGCATTTGTGCGAAACCCTGTTCTCTGTCTCCACTCCCGAATGTCACTTTCTTTTTTCATTCCACTACTTCAGCCTCTGGCAAATCATACTGATTCCAAACACTAAACAGCATCGCTTCTTTTTGTTCCCACCTCCAACTCGGCTACCGAGCAAGAAAATTGCCAGGGCTGAATCTGAAGATCTTATTTATGTTTTACTTAAGTCACAAAACTCGTTTAAACCTGGGCTGTTTGGAGCTTGGAGCTGAGAAATTGTACCATGTGGACAAGGCGAGGTCCACAAAGGCTTTGAATGGCCTGAACTGGAATGGAGGTTATGGGAGAATGGGACGCCAAGAATTATGTAGGCGTCCTAATACTTTTGTCTACATAGCATAAATCTCTTCAGACCCAGAACATGCAGTAAACGTTTACTGGGGTTATTAGAGTATTAGTGTCAAATATATAAACATATCACATTTCCCATTGCTCTCTGGACCAGGTTATGTCCTCCATTGTGGACCCTCGTGACTGGACTATGGACCAGAATGACAAGGTTCGAAACCATTTATTGGTTTCTATTGGGTCTCTGAGCAAGGTCCTTAACATGCAATTGCATGTATAGTAAGATTGTATTATTAGTAACTTTCTTTGAATAAGGACAGACGTACAGTTAACTCTTAGACAGACTGACAGACGGACAGCGTCATCAAAGCGCTTGTTACACTCAGTGGTCATAATTGTGGCTGTATTTTTAGAAATGTACAAAAAAATCCTGTAGGCGTCCGTCTAGTCTTGTCAGACATCTTGGTCTGGCGCGTGCTACATGACATCTGAGACCACTTCACCTGAAATATTAAATCATTTTTAACGCTGTTGTGCCTCCTGCACCTGCAATTGGAGCGCCCACTAATTGGCCACTCTGGGACCCTAAGTGGCGTCGTGTTGCTTTTATTGCTTACGTAACTGTTAATCCGGCTTCTTTCGAAGCTTCCAGAGCAACTTTATACTAAACAGCTGAAGTCGCTCAAGGATACAGCAGGGAAAAAGGGGGATTTTATTCTCACCATTACAGCCCCGTAAGGTTATATAGTACACCGATTCACCGCTTTTCCTAACCTTTTGGTTTCAAAGTACTATGAATGCGCAGAAGCATTGCTCAACGGACCTGACGTCAATTAGTTAAAGAGACTGGGAGATGACCCGACGACTGGGACTCTTAAACTCCGGGCTATCAGGCGAGAATTGTGTGGTTATTTGGGCTGAATTTATAGGGCATGCTTAAGCTTTAATACAATACAGAAACCCATTGGGAATATTGCCTCAAATAAAGGATAGATGAAGATTAAAGAAAATTGCTTCATCAATAAAGAGTTCCCCGAGCTAAATTCCCTTTCGTCTGCTGAGCTATAATGGCTGCTTGTCCATTTTGTTTGGATGTAAACGTATAGAGCTGGATTTCTCCAAACCCAGAATCAATTGGGATTAAATTAAAGAGTTTTTAGGCGCTCTTCAGTGAGAACCATTTTCACTCCAGGACTGGAATACATCTCCAAAATAAAACCATCTGGCTTGAGTTTCCCAAAAAGCATTGCTGCTATTAAACGGTCATATAAAATCCAGTCTTCATCCCAGAAACGTTGACCTTAATGCAACGGTGCTTTTTGGGAAACTGAACCCTGTTTGTATGACTTAAATAAATGTTTTATGTATGTATGCATTAGATCTATTCTATCTACAGCTATTTTAGCTATCGCATACACACATGGCCTTTGGTATGGCCAAAGTATGAAATAAATGTCCAATTTACTAATGCTGTAGCTAATCACACAAACTGCACTTAGAACCGCAGAGAACTTGTACTTTCCTTGAGGCGTATGAATTGCAGGCCGGTTTTTTAATTCGATTTCCAGGATAATTTGTTTACATTACTCTTACTGTGTTAGACCCAAAGTCTCTGAAGCCAGTACTTTTGTTACAATGACCAGGGTTGCCAGATCAGACTTCAAATCACATCCGTTCTCATTTTAAAGCCCAAACACAACAAATGCAGAACTTCCCTGAACAGGTGTTTGTTCAGACATTGGATCCTCAGTAGCAGAATTATTAAACCGGAGGGTTTTAGGGATTAAAAAGGCAAACTGGCAATGTTGGATTCCCAAGGAAGATCCGTTACTTTCGTTTTCTGGGATCCAATCTCAAAACGAGTGTTTTTAACACTGGAATCGACTTTTTTAGATGCTCAGGACACGCACCTTACGCCATCCAAAGGATCAGGGGGCCATCAGCTGACCGTTTATACGTAAATTAAAAAAAACATGTATAAAAAAGCATTATTTAAAAATACATTTTTATTTAAAAAGAGAAAAGGAGCCAAAATAAGTTTTTTTTCTTCCATTTTTGATGCTTCGAACAGGATGCATGGCCGTAAATGAAATCCATGCGTCTCCACGTCCTCTTAATCCACTCACAGCTTGAACATCTGTCTGAACTTCGTGAATGCTTCAGTAAGCTCTAGGACACCACGAGAACCACTTTGGAGACTACTTTAGAGACAAGTCTAAGAGTTCTAATCCTGTGTAAAAGCTTTTGAATGCACGCCTTTTGACCAGACGTTTGGATACATTACTTCTAAGCTTGTAAATAATTAATAAAGGTTTGTGTTATTACAGTGTTGCAAAGTAGGTGCTCGGTCCATGATCTTTCTGATTCAGTTGATTTAAACTGAATTTTCGAGACGTTTCAAAAACAAATTTTTGTGAGCACTATAATTAATAGAATAGAAAAAATCTAATGACTCGGAATTCTCCGAGTTCTACGGTTGTCAAACATGAGCCGAGACGAGAGTAGAAGTTTTCACGTTCAAGTTGCACGTTTTATCTGTCTCTCTGTCCCTTTCTCTCTGTCTCTCTCTGTCTCTGTCTCTGTCTCTCTCTGTCTCTGTATCTCTCTCTCTCTCTCTCTCTCTCTGTCTCTCTCTCTCTCTCTCTCTCTGTCTCTCTCTCTCTCTCTCTCTCTCTCT
>JAVSBV010110194.1:0-21953 GCA_033117975.1 Parotocinclus spilosoma | reverse complement strand
AACATTACACGTATATAATAGGATTTGTTTCTGTACTTTAGGATTTGGTCCGAATAAGCGGCTGGTCCCATTAACCGTTTTAGTAGCAGGTATTTGCGTGCCTCTATTTGAGTAACAGATCCAGTTTAAGCCATATTATAACTTTTATTGAGTATTTTTTTTAATCAGATAGACAGAAGTGTGCTTTTCCTGAGGTACACACCGTGTGTACTGTTAGCTCTGACGTGAGTGCGTTTACGTAAACTTAATAATCCGATCTAAACGGGGTTTCTGTAGTTATCTGACTGCTTAAGTTGTCTTATACTTATATTATAATAGACATTATGGTTTAAATTAAATAAAGAAATACGAGAAAGAAATCTGGGTTTTACACATTAGCGGCTGCCCGGGTAACTAACTCGGCGTGGTTGCCAGGTACGCGCGTGTGAACGACTCGTCTCTGTTTTTGCCTATTATTTAATTGACCGCGACGGGATTTAACACGAGGGATCTGGCAACCCCGGGACGAACCCAAGCGAAATGGCTGTCCCTTTTATGGCGCTTCTGAGGCGCTGTATGTAGTCGAGAAAACGTCGAATTTGATGATTTAATATGATTTTTGCGAACTTTCTGTGAGATCATTGGCTGGTTGCAAAATCACTGAGCAAAGCCGCTCCACAACTACGACCTTTCTGTGTGTCCTGCTGAGACTGAAACACAAAACAATGTGATGTTTGTTGAAGTTCCTCTTTGGTTTCCAAAGTGGGATTGGTCTGTTTTCCCAGTTCCAGTCCCTCTCGCAGTTTTAACAAAGTCCACATTTCTTCTCGGAGATGTTTGCGTGCATTGCTGATGGACTCCGTGTGGAGGAATCGGATTTCAAACAGGAAAAGCTTTCTGCAGACATCAATGCGAGTCCAAAAGGAGTCGCAGATTTTTATCTCAACACACAAACCATTACCCTTAGTGTGTGCCGTTTCCTGTCCATAGAAGTGCCAAACTGGGTCATGGTGGCAGTGGGCTAGCGTGGTAGACCGCCGTGACACCTCTTTAATTTGGTTCTTCAACCACGGTCAGATGAAGGCAAAACGAGCCCCCGGTCAGGACGCCACATGACCGCGAGAACAGCTGCTTGCACCGACTCCGTCCTTTATCATAACACCGTTAAAGATAAAGTGACGCTTCGTCCTAACGTATGATTGTTTGTTCAGCCCTAAAACAGATGTTCAGGCAACATCTCGTAATTCATCCATCTTCTCCTGAACTTGTTCGACCCTTTTTTGGCGGCGGTCCCGGGCTCCAGGAGGCTAAAATAAGAAGGTATTTTTGACTCTGGTGAGAAAAGAGAGCACAAAGCGAGCCGAGTCCGACCGCATTACTGAATATCTTCCTCTCCTCCCATGTAATCTTCTCAAAACACAGCCTCACGGAACTCGGTGACGAATTGAAGCATCGTGAGCAGCTAATTGGATAATTAGAGAACTACAAAAACCCCTTCTGTGAGCTAATACCAGGACTGGGACGGGCTTTTACGAAGCCAAAATGAAAGACATATCCAGTCACGTCACCGCAAGTGTCACAGACTTCCAGGCGTTTGGATTCTTCTTTCAGAAAGTACATATTATTTATTGGGAGCTATTTCCGAAAGTTTACCTGGAGCTTCACAGTCGGTCGGCGATGTACCAGGGGAGGTGCGTGTCCCGGGTCTCTCCTGCCCCCTGCTGTCCACGCACCAGCAGGTACCCGAAGCCGTGTGGCACTGCAGGGGCCTATAGCGCCCCTCTTCGTCACATTGTGGGACGAAAGCTCCCACCACGACCGGTCCGCCTCTCCCGTCCTGTACGCTGTCTCTCTGCTGCTCGCACTCAGTCTTGGGACGTTCTGCACGAACCACGAAGGACATAGGATCAATTGATTTGGGTCATATTCGAAAAATAGCGACCATTTCGGGGATCTGAGTATGATTTTTAGGGTGCACCACAAATGAATCGAATAAACGCAGGCCTATAATCTGCTTGCCATACCTTGTTTGGCCACTAGAGGCAGCTGATTTTACTCGTAGGCGAAAACGAGCACGTGCAATACCGGTGTCGACCACAAGGGGATATGATATTGATTGAAATGCATCTTGAATGTAAACGTTTTGGTCGTTTTGTTCGTTTTGGTGTTTGGCCAAACTGCAATGACACTTTGGTGGAACTGTAGTGGGTCGGCACAAGAACTTGAGTCGAACTTTCATTGAGGAACTTTTAGTAACGCAAACTAAAACCACGCTGGGTGTTTGAACAAAGCGACCTTGACTTTGCATTTGCACCACACTTTTAAGAGGTGGCTCTCGTCCCGTCCTGACAGCTATGCGAGTTTGGCTCGCCGCTGCCTCCACCCACCCTGTCTAGATGTCAAACGGACCTACAGAGTTGCAGCATCTGGAAGTTGTGTAGACGGAGCGCGTTGCGGTAAACGGAGCAATTACCACCTCTCTCAGACAGATAAGCATTCTCATACGTGGAGGTGGGGGCATGAAAAAGCAGCGTGGTTGCATCTGGTGTCCAAATAGTTTCGACTAGGGGGAAAAACTAAAGACGCTGTCAAGGCGGTGGGCTCGCAGAAAGACCTCCAGACCGTCACAGTGTGGGATTACGGTGAGCCCAGAGTTTACGGTTTCCACCACCATCCTGCTGCTAAATGCCAGTCTGGTTATGCCAACGGGTAAGTGCCAGTGCCTGATCTTACGTGGCACCTTGGACTACCTCGGAAAACAAAGTTCCTTCGTTAACCAGGATCATTAAAATACCAAACGGCCCGACGTGTTTACCTGGAGCGTCACAGTCGGTCGGTGGACTACCGGGTGCAGTCCGGGTGCCCGCTCTCTCCTGCCCCCTGCTGTCCACGCACCAGCAGCTCCCCGTAGAGCCGTGGCACTGAAGAGGCCTGTAGCCACCCTCCTCATCACACTGAGGGACGAAGGCTCCCACGAAGGGTATCCCGCCAGCTTCAGCCTGCACCCGGTCCCTGTGGTGCTCGCACTGGGTCTTGGGCCGAGTCGGTTGGACTGGGTACAGCGAGAAGAACACGTCAAGACATGACATTAAAGCGCCGAAGATCAAGCCAGCTCCGGCAGTCAAACCCTGACCAAGAATGATCTGGTACCAACCGAGCTGGCACTGAAAGCCATCCCCGTGGAAGCCCTGAGGGCACCTGCACTGGAACGACCCCGGGGCGTTGAAGCACGACGCTTGTGGGTGGCATGGCCCGGCCCTGCACTCGTCGATATCTGCAGCAAATCACACAGTCAGGACGAAGATCTTAAACACCGTAGAGCTTCAGAGAAACTGTGGTGGAACTCAGGTGGAACTATTAGCAAAGTAGGAGGAATTTGGGAGAAACTTTAGTAAATCTTTAGTGACATTTGAGCAGAGCGTTGGGTAGACCTTTTAATTTAGGATTTTCGTGGCGTTCCACGTGACGCTTTTGGGAGACTTGTGGGATTTTAGTACAATTTTAGTGGCAAAACCTTTTAGAGAAGCTCTAGTGGTACTCCACGTGGAACTTCAGAAAGGCTTTTCTGGACCTTTAGTGAAATTTAAGTGGCACTTTAGCAAAGCCTTTGTAGAATTTGAGTGGAATTTAAGTTGAACTTTGGTTGCAACTTTAGAGAAACTTTGGCCAATCCTTAGCAGAACTTCGGTGGGCTTTGGTGGAACTTCAGTCAAATTTTAGTGGAACTAAACCTGAATGGGATTTTTGGTCAGATCTTTTATTGAACTTTTTATTGAAAAAACCTTTCGTGAAAACCTTGGAAGCACCTTCTGGTGGAACTTTACTGTGAATCTACTGTAACTGAAATCGTGGATGAACTTCGAAAACTTCGGAAACTTCGAAAGGATGTTAGTTGGGGATTAACAGGAATCTAAGTGGAACCTTTTATTAGAATTTCAGCCAAACTTTAGTGGGGCTTCACTAGAACATTGGGTGAACTTTGAAGGAACATTAGCAGGACCTGGGTGGGATTTGAGCAGAAGCTCGGTTGGACTTCAAGCCATCCAGTCCTATCGATGACATCCCACACATGTAACCCTGAAACCAAAGGAAAGCTTTGGCCCTCTTTGAGCCGCCGAGTTTCGGAGGAATACAGGTTGTTTTTTAGCGTTACCTGTACAGGTGCGACTCTCCAGATGGAACTCGAAGCCATTCTGGCACTGGCAGCTGTGACTTCCAGGTAAGTTCACGCACTCCGAGTGAGCTCCGCAGGAACTCAGACCTTCGGCACATTCATCCACGTCTAGGATATGAAAAACGAGAGTGTAAAAAAAAAACAAAATCAGTGGACAGGCTGGCGTGGGTGGTCGCTCCTGCCCTATCAAATGGCATCTTTTTGTAAGAGCTATGACGTCTGTGTGTGTGTGTGTGTGTGTGTGTGTGTGTGTGTGTGAGGTTGTTCTCGGTCAGGTGGTGGTGGTGGTGGTGGTGGAGTAAAATCCTAGCCTGCAATCACGCTATGTGTGATGAGTGAAGGAGGCCAGAGGAGGACGGCGTCGCTCCGGGAATGCGTGGGAACCGGCTAGAGGTCTGGATTTAATCAGCGCTAATAACAAGCGCCGCGAGCACACGCACACGCACACGCACACACGCACCCCCCCCCCTTTCCTTCCTCCCCACGTCTGTGTGCTCCACAGCTCCTCCGTACCCATCTACCCCTCCCTCCATCTACCTGCCATGGAGGCGGACCAGGT
This sequence comes from Parotocinclus spilosoma, assembly GCA_033117975.1. Taxonomy (NCBI): domain Eukaryota; kingdom Metazoa; phylum Chordata; class Actinopteri; order Siluriformes; family Loricariidae; genus Parotocinclus; species Parotocinclus spilosoma. The sequence continues at coordinate 17,241 of JAVSBV010110194.1, read as the reverse complement.
GAGGTGAGCTTCTTTCGAATGCAGGCGCTCTCCGGGTGGCCTTCAGGAGGCCCCGGGGGGGAGGGGGGAGGGGGGGACGTGACGACTGAAGGTGAGAGACGGCCGGGTCACGGCGCCGTCACGCTGTTTGGGGGTGGGGGTGGGGGTGGGGGGAAGGATGTGTGAAACCCCTGCGTTCGCTCTTCTTCAAACGAGATTACCCCCCCCCTCCCCCATCTGCACTTCCCAATTCCCCCCATTTGGAGCAGCCGGGGTGACGCCCTGCGCGGGGCAAGCCCGCCGTCTGGCCGGACAATCCACGAGGACGTCAAAGAGGCTTGAAACTAAACTGCGGTTTGGGACGCAGCCCGGGGTTTTGTCTCCTTTACTCTTTAGTCTTGGATTTGGAAGGTTTGAAATTGAAACTGATTCCCTTTTTTATTTTCGTTTCTAGACTGAGAAGTACGAGGTCAGGTCTTTTCGGAAGGTTACGGACGCCCCGTGAAGGTTTATATCCCTAAGATTTGCCACAGAGTGCATTTACTGGTACAAATTTTCATCAAAAATGTCGCAGAAATCGTAGGTATCCACAGGATCTGGCAACCTCGGGATTAAACGCACCAAAATAAAAAGAATAATTTCCTTGGAGCGTCTGTCCCTTTCCTCGAATCGCTGTACTCACTATGTGCTTGTTGACACGGTTGCCAGATCCACTAAATCTAAGAGACCCTTTCATCAACCTAGTGGGCTATTTTTCTCATCATTGCCAGATCTGGCAACCCTTGAACCAGTGGCAGCACGGAACCGCCCAGCAATCTTTTTTGCCAGTCCCGAGTTTGGCCCCATCAACCCGGCGCTTATTTCTCCTCGCAGGATCTGGCAACCCCCCGAACTAAACGCAGGCCTGAACCAAACGGAGTGAAATCTGACGTTTACGTTTAGCGCCGGTGTAAACATGAACTCGAAAACGATGGTTTTTATTGTAAATACGGAGCGTTAAACTTTACGTCAAACTTTTTTAACCTGCTGCTCTCCTCATGGGCCGCGAACGCTCTAAAAGTTTACTTTGGGACGCTCTATAAACCATAAGGCCCGAGAGGGGGGAGAGGGTTTTGGCAGCGGGCCGGAGCTTCCCCGTTACACACACAGGGAAGCCTCTGATCTCGGGCGATTCATGTAGACACACTTTGGATCGTTTCAAGCTCGCTCTCGTAATGAACTGTCTGTTAAACGGGCCGCCATGTTAACAGGACCCAGATGGAGACGTCGGGGCAGATAGGAATGGAGATGAGGGTGAGTTGGGGGGGGGTTTCCAAAAACGTTCCGGGCACTCAGCAGTGTAAACAGGGTGTCAGCGCTCTGGCAAAGCCTCAGAAGAAAAGCTACAGCTGCAGCAGGGCGGCCCAGAACAGGGCCGTTTTACGCTCGGGACCGACCCGAACTGAATCTGATTCGGATCGCTCGGACCACGGAGTGTCAAAGGAACAAAAAAACGGGGTGCAAACGCAGCCCAGTGCCCAAAACCCGGAGCAGACCCACACAACAGTTCACAACATCCACCAGGCCAATCCGAAAGGAATCGATTCTTTTTGATCAAACGATTCCTTTGAGTCATTTTTGTTAAACAAAGAGTTTTAACGATTAATAACGATTAAATCCTGATTAATTTAACGTTGTTATTGCATTCTAACTCCTTGCCTTTCAGTCTCTCCACAACACACACACACACACACCCAAAAAAAAAAATGTTGTTTGCAGCCTTCAGAAATGAATCGATTGTTACCAAACGACTCATCTTTATTTTGTAAACTTTATCATTTGTAAACTAAAATTTAATTAAAATTTGGGGGGGGGGTTTGTTTGTTTTTTGTTTTTTTAAACTCGGGAGGTCAATCACATTTCGGTAACCGGATTCGTTCCGATTCATGAATTGGTGAAAGGGATTCACAAACGAGTCGACTCTTTAAATGACTCACCAACAAACAGGCGCTCCAAATGTGATCACTGGTTCAGAAATGAATCGCTTCTTAAAGAACGACGATCTTTTTAGCGACTGCGATGAAACGGCAATCGCAGAATGAACCGGCTCTTTGCAAACGACTCAGAAGCGAGTCAGTGGAGTCGACTCTCTCGTGATGACTCACTGGCTTTAGATACTTGCCAAGAATTCGAAATGAATCCCTAAACGAATCGATTCTTAGGCAGACAGATGATTCACACACACGACTCACTTTCTGAATCACTCCCTGTTGTCCCGGCCTTACCGTAGCAGTTGCGGCCGTCTCCGGTGTACCCGGTGGCACACACGCAGGTGAAGCGCTGACCCTCGGCCGGTAAACACTGGGCCGTGGTGTCACAGTCATGGCTTCCTGAGTAACAGGGGTTCTGTACAGGGTCCGGGACGTGACCTGCAGGGACAAAGCGGGAGAAATCATTTAATTTGATTTAATTGTGAACTTAACGAGGAAAATGAATACAGTTCTTGAGAAGTGTGTGTAAGCATCAGGCGAGGTGGAAACCCCTACACACGCTGCTTCTCTGATCTAAAGTCCATCTCTAATTTAGCCTCAAGGGTCAAAGTACTTAACTTAGAAAACACAAACACCTAGAAAAACACAACCCCCAACACACACACACACACACACCGCAGGAGCCTATCAGCATTTTCCCACCAACACAAAAGCTCTCGAATCAGAACCTTATCTGGAACCGTTCCTCAAACAAACCAAAGACTCCAAATAAGGAGCCGTGACGTACACGAGTCTACGGCCAATAAAAGCTTTAAAATTCTAATAAAATAAAAAAAGGAAGCGGATTTACTGTGCATTTTTACCCACAAACATTTTAGAAATTCATTTATCTATTTTTGTGCCTTATGTTTCGAGTTCATTTCTCACTTTTTAACGTTCAGAGAAATAAAAATGTGAAAATCTTTCTTGTTAAGAATAACAAAAAGGGTTTTTAGTACTTTTTGAACGATAATATGTTAAGTTAATGACTAATTAGTGTTTGAAAATGTTATTAAAAAAAAAAAAGAAACAAAATAGATATATGCAGTGTTTTTTCCTGAAAAAAATTTTTTTTCCTTTATTTATATATTTTCATTTATTTAATTATGGGTGTCTTTTCTAGGATATAAAATAAAGCACCGGGTTTTAAGTACTTTTTTTAATGCAAAATAAACCCAATTCAAGACAAATAAAATTAAAAAAAATCTTATTATATATTAAAAAAAGGTGATTAAACTGCATTTTCCTGAAAAGCATTTTTAAAGTTTTTATTTATTTATTTATTTACTTACTTATTTCTAAATGTACATTTTTGACATCCATTAAAAAAGTATTTAAATTTATTTGCTTGAAAATATTTTTTTTTAAGATTTCTGAAACAATGCACTAGAGTTTAAAAAATTGTAATAAAAAAAAAATAAATATACAGAGCATTTTCCCGAAAAGCGTTTTTATTTCGTTTTAATTGTGATTTTTCTTTTCAATATCAGTTAATAACATTAAATTTAGAGTTACGCAAATTCACATAAATTAAACCGTAAAGTTTTAAAAGTAAGTTAGAGATCTTTCGGAGCTAAACATATGGTATACAGATTTTTAAAGTAAATGTTTTTGTTCTTTTAATTCAGTTAATTAACCACTCCTATTAACGACGAGTAATAAAACCCGTATTTACATTTATATTATATTAAATCTCTTTTACTTTTAAATATTCGGCACGGCAAGATTCAGGCTTAGGAAGAAAAAACGGCGATGAATCGCGATTAATTATAGAAAACATTACGATTTATTCGTTATATAAATGTTTTGTATCTTTTTTTGTTGTAATTTCCGGTTCCTGTGCCAGATGAATTCCGGGACGGGCTCCGAAGGCGCCCCTGATGAGGCGGGGATGAGGCATGGGCCTAGGCCCGAACCGTCAAGACGTTACAGCCTGCTTTATTTCCTCACCCGAGGCCAGGCATCAATTAGGGGAGGCAGACAGGAAGAGCGTTTGAAGTGAGGGAGCGACTCGGCGGGAGATGGACGAACAGCAGGAGGGAACAAAAAGACGAGCAGTCGCAAACGAGGAGGGGTCGTTATTAACTCCGGCTTAATTAAAGGGATGAGACGGGGAGGGGGGAGGAGGGCTCGTATGATGCCCCAGGTGGGAACGAGCGCTCGTGATCTGAGAAGTTCCCACGCATGTGGTGGGCCGCGAGGAAACGTCCGAGCAAGATGACAGAAGGTCATAGGAAAGCCAAAAGGATCACAGATTGCTGATAGCTTCAAACAAACAAACCAGAGGGGACAGGAGTACCCAACGCCCACCCCGAGGGGCGCCCAGAGACGGGAACTCCCTCTTAGTGAAAGAGACCGTAAGGTATTTAAGCCTTGCTTACTTTTGCGTTTAGACTCTTTAAGGCGTCTGAGGAAGGGGGGGGGGGATACGAGGAGGTGGCAACCGTTCCCAGGCCTGAGCTGCAACCTAGGTGGTGCCTTGGAGACAGGGGATGCCAGATCCTCTCCCCTCTCCTTACACCGCAGAGGCGACTTCTACTCAGACCTGCGATGGACTGTCCGCCTGGTCAGGGACTTGGACCGGGGGTTTGTTTTATATCTATTTGTTATATAACCGTCACTCCATCAGCACCGAAGCAGCTCGTACCGACAGCTGCGTTTCAGACCAGCCCCGTGCCCCCATGCAGGGCGTTCTACGTTCCCATGACATCACTCTGACAGCAGTTATTCACCCCGAGCCCGTCCGGTCCATAAATCTGTCATCGAGGGGTGCTCATTTGCGAGCGTCATAGCCGAGCTCAAGTGCAGCCATTGCGCAAAAACGTCCCTGAGCAGCTGCCGTGGACCTCCAAGTCCTTCCAAAATCCCTCTACGACGCCTTAAGCCCCGTCGTGTCCCCCTGTTTATTGTAGGATTTGAAACGTTACAGATTTAGCGGCTGTTTTCCGGCCAAAGTGCTTTGTTACGAGCCAATCTGGCAACCCCGGTCACAGTTTTGGGACGCCTGATGACATCCAGAGAAAATATCCTTTTCTTTCGCTCCTCTTGAGCCCATTCTCAGTCCGTACTGCACGACTGTATGCGTGTTTTTAATGGGGGCACCCCTTAACCCCTTAGGAGTTCATTTGGAGTGATTTGAAGACGTAGCTCGTAAATCCCAATGTTTTGTGCCGAATGTTTCTCCCTTTCTTTCAGGTGGCCGTTCCGCTCTTCCTGCAGATCTGGCAACCCTGGTCATTCTTATCAGCTGTATTAAGGCCCCAGTGCCGTGGACTCGTACTAAACGGCGTTTTTAATAAACAGAGCGTCCCTTGTCAACGAAATCCGTTCGGATATTTATTTACGAGCCACCTGCTGCACTGTTGCACAAGAGGCTTTAGGGTCAGAACATCTGCGCCCACTGGGGATCAGCTGGGTCACGAACTCTCTCCACGCGGATTCCTCGTGGTATTTAACCCCTCAAAGACAGACGCTGCGACTGTCACATCTTTGTGCACGCCTGCGTTGAAGCTCTATAAGGTATCTGGTGCAAAAACGAGGACGTGGCAACCGTGCCCAGGCATGAGCTGGAATCTGGGTTTGCCATGGACCTGGACCAGGGGTGCCCCCGTGTTATACAGGATCAAAAGAAAAAGAAGAAAAAGCCTGAACGTCGCCCGAAGAGGGTTAGGCCTGTGCCGAGGGTTGCCAGATCTGCGCGAAACAAGCAGCTGATCTAAAATGCGGCTTTGGATAGATCTAAATCGGTCTTTCTTTCTGAGATTTTGAAACGTGCTGACGGAGCGACGCGGGGGAGCGTTTCCGCTCCGGCAGGAGGTTCGAGAAGCGCTGAACCCTGGCCGTGAGACAAAAGAAGCGCAGAAGATCCTCCCCGGCTCCCCCGCGCCTGAGAGGCGACTTCCTCCCCTGTGCTGTCAGCGAGTCAATAAAGCAAAAGAGATCCTTATACGAGGAAACGAGCTCATGACGCACATGCCCCCTGTCCCCTATGGTCCGGGCCTCTTAGTAACACTTAGGGGCCTCGTCTGCACCCCCATAAAGAATCAGCGAAAACATCAAAGCGTTCACCGACACAAAGCAGCTACTCGAGCGTATCCCTCACCCTCACCTACCCCCTCCGACTCGGCATGCGCTCCGTCCCGCCGGATCCTCACAACCCTAACAGGATTCCGATCTGATCCTCCCCCTTACTTGACAGTTCACAGTTTGGAGCACAGGACAAACCAAAGGGTCCCGGACCCCACGCCGACCCTGACCAGAACAAGCAATCACATGAGATCTGCAGCGCGGTTTCGGGGTGCCCCCCTGCGTTATCAGCTTACCTCCGACGGGGCCGATCTTGTTGGTGATGGCGTATCTCAGGACGCGCTCCTCCTTGACGTACATGGCGAAGATTCGTTCGACGGTGAGCTGCAGGGTCTCGGCCAAACCGCGTGCCGTGTGCCTGCAGTCCCGGTACGTGACGTTCTGTCTCAGCTGGAAGGTGAACTTTTCCTCACCGAGCTCAGCCGAAACGACCTTAAAGGTCCGGACTGAGCTGGATGTGATCACTGCAGCGGGACGAATTCAACACAGGTAAGAATTAATACAGAAAGCAGAACCGTGACCTCTAATAACCCTGCCCCTGTGTGACCTCTAATAACCCCAACCGGGTCCCGAAAATCCAGAATATTATTTTCTAAAAAGGTTTTCAATTAAAAAACATTTACATTTACAATTTACATTCTAGTTGTTGTAATGTAAATACATTTAAATGTTATAAAATATGATAAAAACATGCATTATAATTTGTCATTTTAAATGTATAAATAAAAAATGCAAACAAAATAATTATAACCTGTTTTTACTCCTATATTATTATTATTATTATATAACTTTAAATCTAGGATATTATTTTAATAATAAATACACTGATAAAGAAATAAAATATTATATATAATAAAAAATATTTTTAACACATTATTATTATTATTATTATTATTATTATATAACTAAATCTAGGATATTATTTTTAAAAAGTAAATTAAAAACATATATAATTACATTATAATTATTGTAATGTAAATAAATTTAAATGTTATAAAATATTATAAAAACATGCATTATAAGTTGTCATTTTAAATGTATAAATAAAAAATACAAAATAAATAATTATAACCTGTTTTTACTCATTATTATTATTATTATTATTATTATTATTATTATTATTATTATAACTTTAAATCTAGAATATTATTTTAAAAAGTAAATAAGCTGAATGAAGTAAAATATTATATATGGTTAAAATATTTTAATACATATTATTATTATTATTATTATTATATGACTTTAAATGTAGGATATTACTTTTTTTTACAAATAAATACACTGATAAAGAAATAAAATATTATATAAAATTAAAAAATAGTTTTAATACTTATCATTATTATTATTATTATTATTACTACATAACTTTAAATCTAGAATATTATTTTAAAAATAAGTACACTGATAAAGAAATAAAATATTATATATAATAAAATTATTTTTAATACATGTTATTATTATTATTATTATTATATAACTAAATCTAAGATATTATTTTTTTAAAGTAGATATTATATATAATAAAAATATTTGAATACATGTTGTTTTTGTTATTATTATTATTATTATAAATGTAAAAAATGTCATTTATAAATTACAAATAAAAAAAAATGAATATGTACAAAAATAAATATTTTGACTAATTTAAATCTAAAAGATTACAAACAATAAATAAGCTGATAAAACAACATATATATTTAAAAAAATGTATATATTACAAACAAAATATAAAAATTACATTATTAGCTCCGATATTCTTATTATTACATTCCATTTTAAACAATTTAATATTTTAGAAATGAACTTATTGATACATTTAAAATTTGATACATAAAATCTATCCTTAAATTGGCAACTTTAAATGTAGAATAGTACTTTTATGTTAACTTTAAAAGTTAAAAATCAAAAGTCAAGCAGCAATAATATAATTATTCATACAGTTACTATGGTTATTATTAATAATATAAAAATTAAATACGATAAATAAATAAATAAGAGAGTAATAAATACGTTCGGGAACTCTTACAGGATGGATAGTACTGATAGGTTTCTGTAAATGGTTCCAGCTGGACGTTGGCTCCAGGGCGGATGAACGGCACGTTCCCCTCCAGGTGTGTGTCCACGTTCAGGTAGTTCTGTCCGTCCAAGCCTCTGGCCGTCTGAGTGATGATGAGTCGCTGGTTCCCGGGGTAAAAGGTCACATCGGCGTACCTCGTAAACTCAGCACCTGAGAGAGAGGGACTCATTTCGGCTTTAATGAACCCCAGAACCTTTTATTAGGAACCCGCCTGTGGGGTGTGTAATGGGGCCCAGATGAGCATTTATTTATTTATTTATTTATTTATTTATTTATATAAACAGCTGCCTCTAATTAAGCTCAGACGTCTCAGATCAGATCAGATCGATTAAACAAAACATTACCTGTGATGTTGAATCCGTTCTGTCCGTCGGGCAGCTTGAGGGCGAAGAGCCACCCGAAAAGGCCACCGATGGGGGCGACGGGCATCAGGGCCCATCCCAAAGGCTCGGGGACTTCGCTGATGGCCGTGTACGCCCGCCCGTCACCCACGACGATGTAGGCGTGGAGATCGATGTTATCCAGTCCGACCGGGGTCGAGCCTACGGATACGACCCCACTGACCTTCCCGTTCACACGCTGAGGGGCACCTGAGGACGTCAAGTATGACATCATAGTTCAGAAGAAGTTCTCCATTTCGTTTTGTTTGCTCTTTTTTTCCAGATTCACACGTTAATAAAAACATTCCGAGGTTTGAGTTTGGTGACGAATCGACGTTACACCCTGCCTTCCTCACACCACACACACACACACACACACCAAAAAAAACACACAGAGCTTCTTCTGTCCACACACACACACACACACATTCCACCACTAAGTAAGATTTTCCCTCTGCACACTCTTTCCATCATTCAGTCCAAACCCCGATCTTACCCCGGAGATTCCGCATTAAATAATAATATTAAATAATATATAGCGTATTATTTACAAATATTAAAATGCAGTCATTATTATATTTAGTTTATATATATATTTTTTAAATCCTGTTTTAATTTTACCATTTAAAACTAATTCTAATATTTAGATATTATTTAAAACCAATTTAATTTAAAATGTTCAATTATCTTTTAAAAAATCTCTTTTTTAATATATATTAAATAAAATCCTGAAACCCTCATATTAATTAACTATATTATATATTTTTAAAAATTACTAAATTAATCGTATTACCCTACTCAATAAATAATTTAACTTTCCAAATTCCAAAAAAATCATTTTAAAACTGGTTTAATTTTACAATTTAAAAATTCTTATTTTTATTACATAACGTTTTCACCATTTTATCATTTTACCTCGTTCACACATTATTTAAAACCATTCCTCTTATTAATTAACCTTTTACGTGTATGGATTTAAATCCTAAAATAATTTTTCAACTATTAATCAATTTTATTATTTATTTAATGCCGTCATTTTAAATGGATTTATTCATGCTCCTGAAATACCGTAATTATTGACGACTTTAAAATTTGATTTCGCTATATAAAAACGATTTTAAAAATATCGGTACAATATATACAATATATTATTGTATTATAAACATTTTATTATTTTATTATTAGTTTAAAGTTGTAAAGTATTTATTTATTGAACATCTAGGCCCCCCATGGAGGTCAGGTCCCTTTTTTGAGTCCTTGGTTTCTCCCAAGGTTTCTTAATTGTACTTTCAGGGATTTTCCTTGCCACTGTCGCCCTAGGTTTGCTCCATCTTACTGCAGAACCTGTGAGGAGCGTTAAACTGACCGTCAGGAAGGCAGTGGCGTCCGTTCCCGTAGAACCCGGGTCGGCAGTGGCAGCAGAAGCCTGATGGGTAATCGGAGCAGAAGGCGTTCTGGCTGCACGTCTGCTGGAACCTTTCACACGTCTCCTTGTTTTCGGTCGAGTACTGGATCACTGCAGAGGGATGAAGGACCAGCATTAGAACGTTCTACCACCCGGTCCAGAGAACATAGCAGAAAGATCTGAGGCGGGTGGGCTACAACAGCGGAAGCAAGTTCTATTGCCGTAACAGGAATCGGTCTCACCTCCTGAGTCGAAGTCCACGTCTTCCTCCACGTTCACCACTTGGCCATCGGGGCGGACGGGATACGCCTCCAGCAGGGTGTACTCGGGCACCGGGTGCTGGGACTGTACGGTTTCCTCGAGGCGAGCCCTTTTCGGTTCCGGCTCTGCTGGGACGGTGTAGTGACCGGGAGGGTCCGGAGTCAGCGTGACCTCCTCTTGTCGTTCTTCGGGACCGACCGGAGGGAGCTCCGTGTCCGCCTCGTGGGTCAGCACCTCGGGGTCAGAGACGCCCTGGCCCGCCTCTGCGAACTCCGGGACCTCCGGGGTCTGGAAATCGGGATCGACGTTGTATTCTTGCTCGTCGTCGAAAGAGTTGTCGTCCGGCCCGTACTCTCCTTCGGGGTATTCGGACGTGGTTTGGAACACGACCGCCTGCTTCCGGGGGATCACGGTGGGTAAATGGGACAGGAAGGGGTCCGAGGCCTGTGCCGGGACGACGTTCTCGAAGGCGTAAAGGCTCCCCACGTGGAAGAGCCAAACCCCGGGGACGCCGGTGTTACCCCTCCTGAAACGAGATCGGACACGGTTCGGTTTTTGGGAGGCGCATTTGGGAAGGTTAAGGTTACCCGGACGGGGCGAGGGCTTACTGGTAGAGGTTCTTGACGGACTGCTCGTTACTGGTGAGGCTGTAGTAAGGACCCTCGGTCCGTGAGAAGACCAGGTACGGGATTTCGCCCCTGGTGAAGCCGACTCGAGCCGGGAGCTCGATCTCGACGTTGAAGGTCTCTTTGGGACGGGTTCCGAAGAACTGCAGGCCGTCCTCCGGGTAGAGAAACAGGGCGTACGTGTTCTCCTCGTCGTACGCCACGACCGCCTGGAAGGTGTTTACCTGTAACGCGAGAGGACCCAGGTTGGCATCAGTCCCTGGTCTGTTTGGGAAACGAGCGCTCTCGCTCCGGCTTGTTTACCCCATGCTTCGGTGTCGGGTTCAAACAAAATAAGTTTATGACCTGTTTGGAACGCTCCTAAGCGACTCTCTGGGGCCGTATTTGGCACCCCACGGGAGGACGCTCATTTTCGAATCCTCCGCACCCCGTCCTGCTTTGTTCACACCCCGTTAAGAGGACGTCTCGCCAGAACGCTTCAGCCCTCTGTTTAGAGCCTCGTAAACACCCTCCGTCTCCCCGTGGACGCCTAGTTATGCCGTCGTCCTTTCAGAAACCCGAGATCAGAGAGCGAGACGTCCCGAAACGTGGCCACGGGACGATCCGAGCGACCACCCACAACTTCCACTGAGTCGTGTTCGAGTTCCACCCTCTCCGTTACTGGCGCGTCCTCGCGAAGCCAACACCTCGGCCGTCTCGACACGACACCTCCGAGTCCCCGAGGACCCCCCACCGACAGCGCGCGTCCCTTCCCGAGAGCCCCAGGCTCCCTAATTTCACCCCTTCACGCTTGAGTCCCCCTCCCGCCCTCGGCTCCGAATTCCTAATTACAAGACCACACTGCCTCGGAGCGCCGCAGGAACACACCCATAAACAATATTGTTTAAAGATGTTGTTGTAAATAATTAGGCACCCACTCGCGGCGGGGTCGAGACGGGACCGCGCAATCAGGGCGCAGCTGTTCGGTCCGTCCTTCTCCTGCCGATTCGGGAGGGACGACACCTCCGCGTGGCTCCCCGTCTCCTTCTTCCGCCGCACAAAGAGACGGACGTTAGGGGGCCGGAGACTTCGGGCCCGATGAAGGCGATTGGGTTTGGAAAGGAAACCGCACCAGATGACCACACGACCCCACCCCCCGCAGAGGCCATCCCAAACACCCGAGCCAGCGCAGGAACCCGAGAGGAAGGAGGTCGGATGAATGACGAACTGGAGGATGTTTCTCCTCCGAGAACTTCCCCTCTTAATCAGCTGTGGCTCCACAGCGACCGTAAACACGTCCCTTCTCGACATGATCGCCTCTGGTAAAACAGTTCACTGCCATTAATCGACAGCGCCCAGCTGCAAAACTCTCCCGTTCTTGCATTCATGAGCAAGAAAACCGGCACTAAAATCACCAAATCTGGTCCGGATTGGCCCCGTACCCGTCCCGCAACCCCGAGGAGCCCAGAGACCAGGCGGTCGGCCTTGGATGGGCCAAAACGTACAATTTGTCTCCCCTTTTTTTTCCCCCCTTGTAATCGTTAAAGGTTTACGTTTGCGAAGAATAAGACTCGGGGCGAACGTGAGCACTCGCGGACGCCACACACACACGCACGCGCACGCGCACGCACAGCCTGCGTAAACAGATGTGTCGGCTGCAGATGTGCAGTCTCTGAGTCAGCACATGCCGACAGGCCACCTCCTGAGCCGACGGGCCGTCCAGCTCGAGTGAGTAATTAGTCCCGCTCTGTTTACGAGCTGTCTGGAGTCCCTTAAGCACTCAGGATACGAGCGATGAGGACCTCTTTGTGCGGGACCGGTTCCGGAACTCGTACCAGAACGCCTTTAATGCGCCGCACAGCTGCCTGGCCTGGAGCGGAGGGGCCAGAGCACACCCCGAACACGGACGAGAGAAGGGGCCATTCATTCCTGCATAATGTGCCGTTTCTTACTGGGCTTTTTTTTTTCCTTCTTCCCCATCAGCTGGAGCTGAAATCAATCCAGAGACCTCCTCCTCCTCCTCCACCTCCTCCACCAACAACAACCCAACCACCCCACCCCCCTCCACCACCCCTCCCAGAACGCAGATTTAATTACGTTAGCTTTCCAACACGCTCCACTAAGCCTGCGACGGCCACGAACCGGGTCCGGGGTTCGACCCAAGGCGTCGTCCTAAAGGGGGGGGGGGGCGACCGCTGTTCTTTCTTTCCCACCGCTTTTCCTGTGAACTCGGAAATTAGAGGCTGCAGGGATTTAGGGACAGATTAGTAGCCATCGAGGGGCTGCGACCGGCGCACAGGTGCCCCGTGGGCCCGCAATTACAGCGCGAGAGCGGAATTAAGCCGACCGACCTGATAACCTGGTCCTTTAAGGGGTCAGAGCTAAGCCCTGAAGCCGCCGGGGGCACACAGTTCGCCCCGCCTGGGACCCACCCGCTGGGGCCGCATGTGTGCAGATCTAATCTGAGCAGCTTCACTGGGGATGTTGCCTTTTTTTAAGCCTTAATACGTGTCCTGGTTACTGTCAGAGCCGACATAATTATAGCTATTAAAGGTTAAACAAGCACTTTTGGGCAACAAGGTGCGATGAAATGAAGCGTCAACGAGTCGGTCGAGTTGGGACAGTGGCTCGGATCTGGAATATTTAGGTAACGGGAGGTAAAGTTTCTTGTTTTAACATTAGACGTGTGAATGTGAAGCGTAAAGTCCTGCCTGCTCCCTCAAACCAAGCTTCTTAGGCATAGAAAGGAAGTGGGAGGTGCCGGTAGAGGCAAAATACCACTCCGTTTTCTCTGCTTTCTGCGTTTCAAACACATCGGGCCTTGTAACGGGATCGCAGACACCCAGATTCGCCCTTATATAGGATACTTATGTCCTCCGTAAAATTTTCAGAACTTTGACCTCGCCAGAGGGGGGTCGCGAACCGGAAAAAGTCCAGCGCTCGGTCGACCGAGCACCTCTGGTTCGCGTCTCTCCTCTGGTGAGGTGCGGTCCCATGACCACTCTGTCTCTCTCACCCGTCCCGATGATTCGGCGTTGCGCGGCACCTCTTCGTAGGCTCCGACGTTCTCCCAGGTGGCGATGACGGCATGGGTCGGGGTGAACTGGGTCCCCGGGAATCCCCTCTGGACCTCGCTGGACATGCGGTTCAGGACGCTCGGGGACTCGGTCTGACGGTAATAGATGGAGCCCTTGCCGTCGCTGGTGTCTATGTCGGCCAGGAAAGGGGCGATGACGGGGAACTCGGTCGGGAATCCGTCATCCACGTACTGCTTCTCCATGGGAAGGTCCTGGGTCGAGATGATTCCATTGGTGGCCACCTGGAACCGGAGAGATCATTCATGGGAACGCGTTTACACTCCAACCCGCTATTAAACGGTTCCGATAACGAACCGGCAGTACAAGGAGCAAGGCGGAGGAAACCCATTCATTCACACTGTGCACTTTAATCTGAATTCCTTTATTAATTTACTTCATATCTGCTCAAACTCAAGCCAATTTAATCCTTAATCAGTACATTTTAGCTAATTGTAATCCTAATTCTGTATATTTCACCCATAACTCATCATATTCCATCCTAATCCAGTGCAATTTTATCCTAATTCTGAGCAATTTCATTCTAATCCAGTCTATTTTAATTAGAAATTGGGGTATTTTAATCCTAATTCTGTATATTTCAATCCTACTTCAGTGCATTTTAATCATAAACCAAGCACAATTCCGTCCCAATTTACAATATTTTAATTCTAATTATGTATAGGTACACCATAATTCAGTATATTTTAATCCCAATTTATCGATTCCACTTCTAATTCGGTGTATTTTAATCCTAACTTACCCAACTTTATCCTTGGACAGCACATATAATTTTAATTCCGTAGTTTTTCCTCCTAAATCAATGTAAGTTTCGATCTAATTGACTAAATCTTTCTCCTATTAGTGTGTTTTAATCGAAATCCACAACTTTTCATCCCTAATTCTCTATATTTTAATCACAATTCAGAACATTTTGAGGACCATAAGAGAACCTTGTAGAGGGGTTCTTCAGGGATCCGAGTCCCAGACCAAACCTCTCAGAAGCTTCCTTCAGTTTAGAGTTCCTGGAGCTGTGTTTGGAACTGCTGGAACGTTCATCAGAAGAACTGAAGGTGCTACTCACGTAGAGGTTGCTGAACGAGGTCTCGTAGAAGCGCATGGCTTTGCTCAGTGCCATCACTTTGGAGGTCTCATCATCTCCTTCCTGCAGGTTCTGGTCTCCATGCTGGGGCCCGTACGGGAACAGTTCTTCTCTCTGGAGACCGGACACAAGGCTCAGGGCGCAGCTAAATTGGAGCACGAACCCCACCGCGTTCTTCCACATGATTCCAACAGGGGCGCGAGCAGCTGCGCGTGGAGGACTTTAAACCCTCTGATACTGCTCTGATGGACCTCAGGAATTTGAGCTCGTACGAAGCGCTGCTGGGTTGCCAGACACTAGAAACCTAAAGCAGGAGGGGCTAACGCCACTTTTAACGGAGTGAGTTTAACCAAGTGTGTGGAGTTTGTTTAGCCCAATCTGGCAACCGCCTTGGGCGTAGTTTGCCATTATTCCTGGAAGATGATTGGCTTGGAATATGATGTTCTTCTTATGGGGGCACATATTTGGCAATTTAGGGAGTTTGGAAACTTTTGGAATGACTTCGCAAACATTTGATTACAACACAGTACAAACATAGTACATAACATGTATTAATCGATTATTCTATATTTATTTAAAGTTATTCATGTAAAAAAAAAAAAACGATAAGAAGCTTTAAAATGTACCAAAAACTGTCTACGTTCAATCTGACGTTCCTGTGCTGCCACCTTGTGGTGATTCAGAATACTAACAACTAACAACGATTTTTAAAAATAGATTTATTTTAAACAAAGTTACCCAAGCTTAAATGTGTTTTAAAACTTAAGCTCTTCACTACGTAAATATTATATATTTTGGTGAAATGACCGAGCCACGACACAAGTCGTTTTTGTTCCGGTCCCGAAACCTTGTTAGCTTTATGCTAAGTTCCTCAAATGTCTGCTTCTTGTGCATTTTCTGTTCGAAAACGTCTACTAAATTAATCACTGGTGACGTAATAATGTAAAACAGAGCCTGGCACAACTTCCCTTACTCGTATCTGTTACTTTTACAGCAGTTATTGGTTTTCAAATGGGTAAAAGTTCCTTCTAAACATAATAAACTGAATAATACAACACAAGTGTTCCAGTGTGGGAAAGAAGACGATCTACAAACTCCCTCGAAGCTTAAGTTGGACGTTTCCAGAGATAATGTCAGCAAATTTAACTCATGCTTTGGAGGAAATGTGAGGCAGGAGGATAAGGGAGGACAGAAGTGATGGGAGGAAATGCATTTCTGCGGAAACCACTGGAGATTAACGTTAAATTAAATAAAAAATTTCCCACTGCAGCTGCTTGACAGCTTGGGATTTATCACCAATATGGAATCGCCAAACCAAATATCTACGTGCATAACTTCATGAGAGGGTCTGGCAAGTCTGCATTTCATACAATCTAGTGGAAAAGTTTTGGTGACCCCAATAAAAGCACGAGATTAAAAGAACAATGGTACAAGGTACAATCCAAGCCATAGTGGCAGCACACCAGTGCTGGTCTAGTAGTCCAATATCTTACCCGCTGTGCCACCACAGCTCCAGTAAGTATGTAAATAATTTTTTTTTAGCATTTGCAGACCATTTTTATGATCCACCAGTGTTTTTGTAAGGTTTCCACTTATGTATGGGTTACTAAATGATAACTACACATAAAAACTTTAGGTCCAACCCTAAGCACAAAATCCAAAAAACAATCATTGAGTGTAAAGCAAACAAGACTTATTAAGAGTAATTTAGTATTCCAGTTTGGGGTGACACTGACCACTAAAACGTACTTCTCATTCTGAACCGAGTATCTTTGGGATGACATTACGTACATTCCAGTCTAGTCTTATCAATCCACATGACCGTCCATGTTCTACCAAATTTTGTTGGCTGACTAACATTTAGGGTGTCCACATTTTACCATTTTCAGCATCTAGCAGACGCCCTTGGTCTTGCTCAAGGACCCAACTGTGGCAGCTTGGCAGAGGTGGGATTTGAACCCTGGTCCTTCCGGTCCAGAGTCCATGATGCTGGACTTTGTGGTGACCAGCGTTTGTGTTTTGAACATGTTTTGTTTACTGGGGATGCTGGTGATCACCACATGCTGGTCTTTACTGGGGATGCTGGTGACCACCACATGCTGGTCTTTACTGGGGATGCTGGTGACCACCACATGCTGGTCTTTGCTGGGGATGCTGGTGACCACCACATGCTGGTCTTTGCTGGGGATGTTGTTGACCACCACATGCTGGTCTTTACTGGGGATGCGGTGACCACCACATGCTGGGATTTTCTGGGGATGCT
>JAVSBV010110171.1:0-21968 GCA_033117975.1 Parotocinclus spilosoma | reverse complement strand
TTATTTTAAGAAATCTTACCAAGTAAAAATTGCTTACCCCATTGGCAGATTTATTTGCTTAATATAAGCATTTAGATATAATTTTTTATACATATTATCTAGTTTTTGGTAATTGATTTTTGCAGTGTGAATTTGTCAGATTATGCTACTTAGTACTGCCACATGATTAAATAATTCAGTAGTGGGTATAGTTGCAAGCCAAGTCGGCTCCGAAAACAAATGTGTCCAGTTGCAGAAAAAAATTAAAATTCCATTGAGTATAAATCTTAAGCAAAGATTTTCCCTTACCCAAGGGAATTAAGTGTGTTGCATGGAATCCCTCAAATGTTTTGCATAACAAGAACAGAAAATTGAGAAATAAATATATTGTACCCGTTTTAATATATTCTTCATCATATATAAAGGGAAAAAAAAATCTCCTAAACCTCCATATACAATATACTGTCTTTCTTTCAAGAGTAAGTGTGGTTGTGCATCCATTAAATTATAATATTATAATACATAATATTATAATATAATTATTTTCTGCAACACGCTTCATTTTAAGTTATACAACTGGGCACTGATCATTTAATCAAAAGCGTAGTAGTGACTTACTGTTATCTGGACTGACATCTGCCCCTCTCCAGCATCCTTAGCATCGATCGTGAACTCAACGGGCAGGCTAGCAGCCAAGCCCGTTGTCAGTCCCGGTCCGGTGGCACGGACCTTACTGGCATCATGTGTGGGCATGACACGTACTTTATAGGGGCTGAGAAAGAACAGGGGTTAATTGTACAAAAAAGAATAAATGACAAACCTATAACACGCTGGAAGTTCAAGGTACCTGCGTGGAACCTCTTCATCGGCGTACTTGACTGCAACAGAGTACGGCCCCTCAACAGAGGGTGTGTAGGCCACAGTGTGAGTGCCGTCTCCATTGTCACTTATGTTCACTGGCTCAGCTACACCTGAAAATGACAAAATGGCAGTTTGTTACACCTTTTTACACCTTTTGACAGTTACACCTCTGTGGTGTAACAAACATGCACTTCTACTGCTGCTGCAACTTAATAGATACACAATATAGCAAGAAGTCTGACGACCAAGCACTGTGTGCACCATGCTGGAGTGTGGCCACATTTACTGCCACGGCATCCACTAGATTTGTTTGGATACAGACAGTGGGACATGCGTCAAACAAAGATCAGGTGCTAGCGTTTGGCGATGGTTTGTTCGGTGTTCCAGTTTAACTACCCCAAACTAAATCAAGTTCATGAAACACTTCTACAGTTAATCAATGTCCATCGATTTAATGGACAAAGTCTTAACCAGCAAGGGATAGCAAGGCACTCAGTACAAAAAAATAAGTAAATAAACAGTACAGTATATACAATATAACTAATAAAAGTCAAGCACTCTTAAGATTGTATTTACAAATAGTTACATGTTGCTTCTTAATTGCACACAATGGGGTAATGGAAAAATATTGCACAATATGTCACACTGAAAAAAAAATTTAGTAGTTTATAGTGTTTGTGTGTGTGTGTATGTATACACTACACACAGACAGACACACAGATACACAGACGACCTTGTCTTGGCTTGTGTTCAGCTGCTCATGGAAACTCAATCCATGTAAATCCTGGTTAACAGTTTGGAACGTCTTAGTGAGCACTGCAACCTAACACAATTTGTTCCACTGTGATGTTGAATGTCCTTTTGACTCATCTATTGTTTATTCTAGAGCTTTTCAGAACATGACCAATGTCTATAAAGTTATGTCATGATTATAACTGCAATATATTGGACATTCAGTTAATTCAAATTCTTCTAAACTGGTTACACTCTGCGTCTCACCTTTAGGACCAGTTACAGCCACAGAGAGCGGAGCTACACCAGCCTTGCTGCAGTCCACAGTGAACGTCTGGGGAATTTTGGCACGCACTCCAGAACTCACTCCAGGTCCAGAGAGCTTCACCTTACTACAGTCCACAACATCCTTTACGGGAACCTTAAATGGACTTCCTGAGAGAAGAACATAAAATATGCTGTTAGAGCATTAATTCATCCAATTAATTAATAAGCCCTTGATGATACAGTCAACTGCATCCCACTGAATGTTATGCAACGGACGGTGTAAATGTCAACATGTTCAATCGACATCTTTATTTCAGCATCAGTGGTTTAGCATGTCAAATCCCGTAACTGTAGAACCGTTTAAATGAGGTTCTGTTCAGGTTTATAGCACAGCTGCACTGTGTGTTTTATGGACCTTACAGGAGCGTTCGTACCTGGAATGTGATGGCCTCCATATGTGATGTTAACATCGTAGGTTCCTGAAACATAAGGAGTGTATTCCACGTTGCAGCTGCCATCCTTGTTGTCTTTGCAAGACATCTTGGACTCTGAAGGACCTTCAACAGTGATGCCCAGTCCACCAATCCCGGCTCCTCTGCGCAACCAGAGAACAACCAGTATTACTTTGAGGAGATGTTTGGTCATTGTAAAGTCGAGAACTGAAGAACTAAAATTCAAGTACTTTAGTTTAAAGCCCAGAGTCATACAAAGATGCTGAATCCATAAGGAAGGGGGACACAGTGGATCACCAAGGTTGGGCCAAAAAACCCAAACTGGACCCATAAAGTTGGGCAAAAAGCCTTCCACTGGATCACCAAGGTTGTGTAGAAAATTCCACACAATCATCGAAAGAAAACAAAAACGATCACACACACGCAGTCTAAAAACAAGATGACTTTAAAATGATTTGGTCATTTGTTTTGGACCTCAAATATTTTTCTTTTTAATGCTTAAGAAAGATTAAAGTTCTGTAGCACCTGGTGATGATTGAGAACTTGTTGGGTTTGTTAGTGAGAGCTTCCTCCAATCCAGGCCCTTTAGCTATGACCCGAGTGGGATCACAACCTTCACTCACTCCCACCTGGAATGGGCTGTTGGGTACAGGGGTCTCATCGTACAGCACCTCAACCTTGTGAACACCTACACAAACATCATACCGTTAGCGTAGCCTAAACAAGACCAACAAAATCACGTTTTGTTAGAGCTGGGGGTGCTGATTTGCTCTGTACCATTTTCAAAGGGAGTGTACTCCACTTTGTAGGTGCCATCCCCCTGGTCGACGACTGTGCAGTCTGTAGAGGCTCCTGATGGGTTCGTAATTTGCGCTTTAAGGTGCTTCCCTCCCACTTTGGTCAAAGCTCGAGAATCCACAGTAAAGTCAGTGGTGGCTTCCCTGAACACACCTGTATGTTACGTAACAAATACATAGCTAAGTCACTTTTATAATACTATCAACAATAGTCTTAAGCTTATATCACAGCTCCAGCTGAGACCCTAAGGCAATATGGTGAGATTATCTACAACATAATTAAATAACACTTATTAATTACAATACTGTATCTGCCTTAAAAAATGCCAATAACATGCACATGCCTTCACTTGCAACTCCTGGACCAAACACTTTCACTTTGCTGGTGTCAACAGCCGGATCAACTACCACCTTGGCAGGGAAGTTGGGAGCAGTCTTTCCTCCATATTTCAGCATCAGCGTGTACATGCCTGCTGTTAGCGGTACGTAGGTAACCGTATAAGTACCGTCCTTGTTGTCCAGAACGTCAGTCTTGGCCTTGGAGCCGTTTTCAGACACAGCATCCAGCACCAGCTGTCCAGGACCGGCTTTAGAGCAGTCCACGTTTAGCACGCTGACCTCGCCCACTTTGCCACGCTTCAAACCGGAACCCGACGCCACTACTTTAGCAGGGTCGAAGGGGTACTGGATGTCAGCTTGGAAGGGCGAGCCGGGAACGTGGACATCCTCAAAAAGGATATTAACGAGGTATTCACCGGGCTCAGTGGGAAGGTACGATACAGAGCAGGTTCCGTCTCCGTTATCCAAACACTCAATCTTGGCTTCAGCCGGACCCTCTACGGTCAGACCAAGACCACCAGTACCAGCTCCATTAGTGTCAATGGTGAATTCAGCAGGATTTCCGACTAAACCGCCTTCGAGGCCAGGACCAAAAGCTTTCACCTAAAAGATGACATAGAATTATTGTTGAATTCCAGCTCAGTACAGTACAGCTATGCTGCAGACACTATAATTATAGAAGAACTAACATTCTGTTCTGAAGTGTCTCCTGCAAACATATGGTTAAGCAAGTCTTATATTGCCGTCTCTGTATTCTGGGCATTTAATTAGTATTAATTGAATTATTTAATGGATACTTGAACTTGAAATGAACTTTGCAGCCCTGGCAAAATGGTGCACCATTTCACAAGAGCAGATGTGTGTTAAATGAGAGCGACTGATGCCCCATCTGATCAAAGTCATCTGGCATGACCAGGTTTCTTTACCTAATAAACCTTTCATGGCCCATTGCCTAAATCATCATTAGCTACTGATAAAACAAAAGAAGAAAAAAAAACATGAAAAAGCAAACTGTAGAAATGGGAAACTATATGAAGGGAAAAAGAGTGAAGGACTGGAAAATGTGAAAAATATTAATAAAAAAAATACAAATAAAAAAAAAAAACAAGTAAAAGAGAAACATGACTGCAAATGGAAAAACTAAGGAAAACAAAGGCGGCAAAACAAATACCAATAAAAAGACAAGGGTGAAAAACAAATATTTAGAAAAGGGGAGTGATGTGGGGGATGGATAGTCTTCAAAATATGCTAATTGACTGAAAGCAAGAATTAAAATTTTTAGAATGAAGTAAATATAAATACAATTCCAAACAATAAAAGTGAGAAAATGGGGGATAAGATGGGAGAAAAATGAGAATTAAAAATGAAGACAAAACAACACGACAATATAGCTTGGGAAAATGGATGGGGGTGGACAGAATAGAAGGACCAAAAGAATAGAGGAGAAAGAAACATGAAAGTATAGAATGGAGAGGGGGGTTGCTACAAAACAAATGTAAAACAAAGGGAATAGAGAAAAGACAGAAAGGGGGAGGGGGATGCATTGTAAGTCTGCACATAATGCAACTACAAAAGCAGAGTGCATTAAATCATGAGAAAGAATTTTAATGAACAAAAAGGACAGAACGACAGAAAATGAACTAGTATTAATTCAAACCAAAACTGTCAGCATTTGCACGATAAACAAACCAAATATATAAACAGAATTTTTTGAATAGTCTGGCATGTTCTAAGACTGAGCTTCGTCAAACATGAGACCTGCACTCACTTCAGAACCAGAAAAATTACTGACTAAGACCCAAATGGGCAGAACAGAAGGGTACCTTGCTGGGATCGGGGGGTAAGGTGGCCTCGACTGTGTACGGGCTTCCTGGAACCGGGTTACCATCATACAGGACCTCGACAGAGTACACGCCCTCCTCTTTGGGTCTGTATTTAATCAGGCTCACTCCTTTAGCAGGCTGAGGCTCCACCATGCAGGGCACCGACTTCCCCGTCGGGCTGGTAATCCGGGCTTCCAGCTTCCCCTGACCTCCTGCACCCTGAGTGCCAACTGCAAATTCCTGATCCTGATCCACCTCCACCCCTGAAACCCAGGTGCGAAACAGATAGTTAGTCTCAATCCTATATCAGCAGATCAAACATGAAAGACAGCATTTTTGGCATTCTGAAAACGACGTACTGCTTTCCAGGCCATTAACTTGAATCTTGCTAATGTCGAGTGGCGCTGCCACACCCACAGGGAATGGGCTTTTCGAGATGGGGTCGCCTCCAAAAGTAATAGTGATCACCAGCTCACCCTACAGGGACACAAAGCAAGAAATGCAGCCAAAGCGTCTTGTGTTTGATACCAGCCTCTTAAGCAGTCTTTATTTAAAACAGTACCTGGTGGACTGGTGTGTACTTGACAGTGTAGGAATAGTCATAGTTGTCGATGATCTCAAAGTCTTGGACTGCTTGTCCTTTGATCGGACCGGAGAACTGGACGTCCAGAGGAGCCTTACCTGCTCCTTTAGTGTGAACCGTGAAGTGAGTTGGCTTTCCACTCTCCACTCCTACGTAAAGCAATGATACAGGTGATTACATGTACAGCATTTACCGGGAGTCCCACAGTGATAGACAGGGGCAGGAATTGAACTCAACGTTCTGATGGAGATTCAGAGCCTTAAACACTGAGTCATACCCATTTCATTACAATAACTGATTACCTGCTTGATGTTACCCAGAAATGACCCAAAATGGGACAGAGACTAACCTGCTCGAGCCAGCCCTGGTCCCTCTGCTTTAACTTTGGATGCATCATGGGAGGGATCCACTTTGACTCGGAATGGACTCACAGGGATTTCCTAAGTTGGACAAAAAAAAACTTCAGGGTTAGACTTTTCATATCCATCCTCAATTGCCATTTTATTTACAATAGAACCGTGGAATTCAAATGCGTCTTTATTCCACCAATCTACACATCAAAAGGGGGCATTGGAAAATTTTTTGCTTCTGGTTTCAAACAAAAAATTCCAACTTCAAACATCTTTAAAACCTGAATTAAGTTCAGACTTTAAACAAATCTGAATTCAAAGGCCTGCTGGAACCAATTCGGTTCTGTCCTATTTTAAGTAACACTTCCTTGCTTGACCCATTTTGGCCAACAAGCTTTTTCTCAGAACGCAAACGGATTTAAAAACAAACACCACCTCAGTCACCTGATCTGTGAAGAGCACTTTTATGGTGAGCCGACCAGCTCCTGGTGGAACGTATTTGACAGTGATGGTGTCGTTGGCGTTGGGAATGATGTCGAAGTCGACGTCTTCCTCCTTGTCGCTGACGACGTTGGCATCGCACTTGATACCGACGCTGACGTCACCTGTAGACAAAAATATGCAACATAAGCCTAAGACACGCCACCCATGTTAGAGCAGAATGTGTGTTTGGGTTTGCAGGTACCTTCTCCAGCCTCGGTACAGTCCACTGTGAAGTGTGTGGGCTCGTGAGCTTTTAGGCCAGTCCTCTCCACTCCAGGTCCAAAGACCTTCACCTTGTGAGGGTGGCTTCCTTTTCCAACGTGCACCTACAGCACAAGACCTCGATCATGTTAAAGCTACTTTGCACACCAAACAAGCATTCAAAATGTTCAGTGACTACAAAGTTAGAAGAGTATTCTTTAACTCAGTACATAAGTGATAAAAACAGATTCAGGTTGGACTTTGAGTCAGTGTTCCCTCAAATATACACATTTATGGATCTAGGTAACAATTGGTACACAAACATTTTAATACATTACACAATCAAAAAATAAAAAGTGAACACATTGTGGCTTCAGTTACATTTCCACTTTCCACTACTGCTATCCAGATACCCTCGATTGTCTCATTCTGGTCAACAATTAAATTCCTTAACAACTAAGTCACCGCTGTCCCCATGTCCCGAGCCGCTTTTTGTTTTCAAACGTTGACTGAACACTCACCCATTTACTCAGCACTTTAGTGAAGGTTGAAAGTGCACTTATAAATGTAAGAAAATGTACACATTAAATTAAAATGATGCATAAAAAAATGCAGGTTGTTAAATCTACAATCTCAAGTACTAACAGGATTTTGGGGAGATTTTGTTCTTCGGTTATTGTTGATTTGTACTAGTGCAAGGTAATACCTACTAAAAACAACCCACTTCTGGAAGTCGCTCTGGATAAGGGAGTTTGTTACATGCTGTACATGCAGTTCAATACCAAACAACGCCATCTTAGGAGCACAACAGCTCATAAACAACGACTCCAATTTCCCTTAGTAATAAAAAAAAGCAACAGCCTCTGAAAGGGACACCATAAGGAACGATATTAGCCCAAAATGGCTATAATGTCTCGTAAGCCCCGCATCACAGGGGAAAGTTTGTAAAGATTATGATGTACTCAAGCACGAAAGAGTGAGCCAAAATTTCTACTCTTGCAGAAATCATGGTGCATTCAAAGTCAGACTGAAAGCCAACAACAGTTCTCACTGCAAACTAAAGGCAGTAGGATCCATACCGGGCTGACTGGGTTGAACCCAGCAAAATTACCAGCATTACCGGAGGAGTAACGATACTCTGAGCTCATGATTTGAATCACAATACTGAGATTGCAATTGAAAAAGGATATGATTTTTGTGAGCGCGACATTTCATCCACTGGTGTTCAAAAAATGTAACTGCATTACAGAAGGTGGCAGATTATAACTTGATGCACATTGTGCATATATACCAGTTCTACGCATACACAACTCTCATATCTGTATACACAACTTATATCTGCAACTCTGTTTTCCTGATCCTCTCATTTCTAATCACAATCCCTAGTGTATGAAACTCACTGACAGAACACGGACCGCTTATAAGCACCGTACAAATAGCCAGAGCATACCATACAACACTCTTCACACTCAGATTGTTAATCACATGGGGGTATGGAAATAAATTAAATCAGGATCTACAGCAAGGCATCCGCAGGGTCAAACACACCTTTATAATCATGTTTGATCCCATTTATTTATTTTATGCTAGGTAGATGGCTAGATGGTATATGGTAGAACACGCTGTCAAAATAACTAAACTATTTTTATATAAGTGCCAATAATTAAGATCCCCTTTATTAAGTCCCCATTATTATTTCCTGCATTCTAGCCTTTTTTTTTGTTTCATGTTCAGGTTTGTGTTCAGGGAATTACATTTGGGGTCTTTCATCAAATGTCAAAAATTGATGGGAAAAAGAGACCTTCGCAAATAAATGTGAAACAGTCTAAAACATATACAGTTTAACAAAGATAAAGTCTTAAGCCACCATTAGATAAGACATACCATTGTTTTAGTAATGTATAACGACCATACTGTCTCTTTATTAGAACACAAACAGGAAATGTGTATGCAATACTGAAAATCTGAAAAGAAGGAGGAATGAAAACTGCTAGAGTTGCCCAAAGTGTTTAGTGTTTCCTCCCCTTGCACCTTAGAGCTGCCAAATGCAGCTATTGCTCATGGGATGCCATGTTAACCCTGCTACAGTCTGAAGAGGTTTGATCAGAACCTGTCTTTTTTTTTTTTTTTTGAAAGGGCAGTAGCCAAAATAAATCAGGGTGAAAAGCCTAAGATACGGTAAAGCCCACAAAGACTGGAATGAAGATCAGTGGGGAAAAGGATGAGTGAAGTGAAATCTGAGTTTTTGTTTTGCTATATACTGTCATTATACCATTGTTAAAAAAAATAATAATAATAAAAAAAAAAAACTAATAGTGGCCTAAGGCTTTAGAACAGCACTGTATGATTTAAACAACTCAATAATATTTAACATACAGTCCAAACAGTCATCAGGACACACACATTAGCAACAAAGTCCTATTTAAGTTTTCAGTGAACACAAAAAACATGTGTAAACGTTTGGTAACCATGGTGAAATGGATGGTCTGTCCACCCTGAAGTCTAGCCTGCAATTACAGGTTTTAGAGAAGGAATACAGCCTGGACAAGTCAACAGTTTACCACAGGCTTATCAAACATGGTTTAAATTCATTCAATAAGCACATAAGAGCAATAGAATGCACCCAATTCCTTTATCTTGATTAGAAATTGGCTGGATTGCTGATGATAGAAATGTTTTTAATTTAATTCAAAGCAATGCATTTAATTAATTAATTTACCACAGTGACTATTGCTCCTTTATGCCATTACATGCCATTTAAGACACAAACAGTAAAAGTACAGCAGAAATTAAACGTGGGTAATGATTTACTTATAAAAGCATAGAATGGCAACATTTATTCTCCTAAACCAGTTTACAGCACACAGCACAATGTAATAACCCAGTGCATATTAACCAAGTATATTCTAATGTATAAAATATCAATAGATGAATCAATCAGATGCAATTAAAGTAAAACAGGCCTTGCATTGAAATTTATTTCATGACCACAAACATTTCATTGACAGCGAACGATTCAGTCACAAAGTTTTAGATAACTGTTCTTAAATTGTAAAATAAGAGCTGGATTACGCAGATATTAAATGTTTTCTCAGTTCCATAATCCAGTGCCATGAACAGTCATGATACACGTACGATTGTGAAAGGTCTGGTTCATTCAGTACATTCATCAAGTCATGAACAGTCTTGTACTTTTACATTAACTTGGTTTCATTACAAACGTATCAACGTCAAAAGAAAGCTTGAAACAAAAGAAAATTGAAATACGAAAGTAAACATGAACACAGTCATTGGGTTACATTCATTTCAAAGTGCCTCTGAACTCAAAACCATGGATTTGTGGCTGTTTGAGCCTGAATTTATTGATCAATTAAACTAGGCTGGGTGCAAAAGCTTTTTCTTTTCTTTTTCTCTTCTTTCTCAATCAGTGACCCAAGAGAAAGGTCTGTTAGCAACTACTACACAAACAAAAAGAGTTATTATGCAATATTTACATTTAGCAAACATTCTTATCTGGAGTGACTTACTGCCTTGAAACAATGCCAGCGATTGTGGATCAAGGCTCTACCAATTGCAGCCTGGCAGTGCTGAGACTTGAACCTTGGGACTTTCTGGTCCAAAGACCATCATTACAAGTAGTGCACAGTCACAAAATTCAAACATTGGCTACTAACTTGTACAACCGGATAAAATATGTTCAACATTTGCCCAGTTCCCTTAGTTATTACTCCCACTACACAAAAACAAAAAAACAAAAGCAAGATCAGTTAGACTGTTCAGGATTCAGAGCTGGTTTTAACCTGTAGCTCTAACCAATAGTGCTTTTTGTCACTTAATAATGTAAATGTAAATAAAAGCTACTCTGGAAATTATGGATGGATTATCATAAGGACATCAACATTATCAAACTGGAAAGATTTTCCACTAGATTTGGAAAAAAAAAAACCTGTCACATGGAGAACTCAGAAATGTACGCTTTAAATTCAGAATGTGTTATAAGCTAATGTGCCACTGAAATACCAGAGCTCAATAATTAGATGGAGTGTCCATAGACTTTTGGCTATATAGTGCAAATTGTAAATATGAGTTTAGAGACACTCAATTACATATACTGCTCACAAATTAGGGAATACTTCAAAATGAAACATCCCATAATTATATATACCCTATTTTTGACAGTAAAACATTTTTTTTATATCAGTGCAAGTTAGTGACACACGAAAAAGAAACCCTCACCTGACCTAGAAAAAGCAACATTTGTTCATTTCAAATTAGCAGAAGAAAAATTAAAGCCAACTTGTTCACTGGGATTTACCAGCATTTAGATATGTCCAAAAACGGAGCGACATTCCTCAGTGTATGTAGTAAGAACAATGATGGGTTTGCGTTTGGGGACGCTAGACTCAGCCGCGGCGAGGTTAGCCTTCACCTCCGTCATCTTACGCTCCGTTAGGTTAGTGATGACAGGGGATCGGTTAGTGCCCGTGGTGTTAGTGGACTCAGGCGGGCTTACCCTGAAGGGGCTGTTGGGAACGCTGACCCCTCCCCAGGTCACGGCCACCGTGTGTTTGACAGCTGAGGTGGGGGTGTAGGAGCAGGAATACGCGCCGTCACCTTTACTCTTCACCTTCACGTCTACAGGCTTGCCTTCCGCGTTCTAAAACAGGAAAAATAAAGTAGGTTCAGCACCAAAATAAATGTCACGGGCTATATCATTCAAATAGATGAGCAAGAAGTGGCTTTAGATTTGGTTCATCTTTCCTGAGAGTTGGGCTGAACAACAAGGTCCAAAGCCCAGGCGCAACATGGAACCTCTATCCAGGTTTTGGGGAATCCAAGCTCTACGAGCTCAAATTATCCAGCTCAAATTATCAACAAACCTTAATACAGATTAAGCAAGAACTAAAATCACATCTCAGGCATTCAGGATTAGATGAACGTTACGTATTCAGACTCACCCTGGCAATAACTTTGAGAGGACCTTTGCCAGCATCTTTGGCCTCGACGGTGAACTCGGCAGGCTTATTGATGATGCAACCGCTCTTCTCCAGGCCTGGCCCATAGGCTTTAACCTGAATAATGTCATATAAATAGGCTAAAAACCTTTTTTGTACAAACTGTATTAGTAATTTGAGTTAAATCAGTCAACCCAGTCCTTTTCTTTTTTTAAGAATGTCTTCTAACTAACATGGGGTTCAAAACAGCCCTTGTGCGATTCAAACTGGCTCTTCACAATTACAGCCACTCCTCATCAGAGTTACTCCACCCACGGTTCGAGATCAACATTTGCAAAGGTATTTTTTGTTCTGGCAAGCACTGGATCAGCTGCATTATGTTAAAGCTAGAGCTGAGCCCCCGATCTCACTCTGCTGTTGCAAATTGTCCTGCTGTGTGCAACCAACATCAGTCCCCAGCTGGGACAAGGGTACCTTCATATGGCACAGGTAAAGGTGGAACTCAAGGAGAGTCCAGAGTTAGCTAAAAAATGAGCTGAAACTACTTGTGTGGATTGACTACTAAAAAAACAAAAAAAAAAGAAAACAGCACGATTCAGGCTTCACATCACAGACTTAAGCAAAACCCCTGTAAAATATTTTATTTATTTTATAGATACTAATTTAAATTTGAAAAAAAATTAAATAATATAACAAAAAAAACAGGTAAATAAAGTTCTAAAAAAGTTTTTTCTTTTCCAGTCTCTCCCATGTGTTGTACCAGGGGGGAAAAAAAAAATAATCAACTTCATTCCTAATAGATTTTTTTTTTATCAAAGCAAGCTTTTTTTATTTAGTAAAACAGCCAATCGATCATGGGTGCCAAAACATTTGCACAAACCTACACCATAGTTTATCAGGCTGGAGACCTGGGAGTCATCTTCACCTGTATCTGCCCCAAAAGGCCTCCGTAAGTGCAGGATTGTACCTGGTCTGGGTTGTTGGCTTTGTTGTCAGGGACGATATACGCCATGAAGGGACTGTCTTCGATGTCCTCATCGTCGCACATGACATGGACTGCATACTCCCCTGGCTCGGTAGGCCAATACTTCACGTCACACGAGCCGTCGTTCTGATCCTCACACTCGATCCGGGCCTGAGATGGACCCTCAATGGCAAACCCTGCACCAGATATACAGAAAGTGGCCCGTCAACACATTTTAATCCAAACCTTCTCGAGGTCACACAAGAACTACAGAAGAACTTACCCAGCACTCCAATGTCTGTACCGATAGACTCCACCACAAAGTCAGCCGACTTGAACACAGTGCCTCCCTCCAGTCCGGGACCCCATGCACGGATCTTCTGTGGGCCTGCCTCAGGGCTGACCTGCACCTCAAAGGGACTGACCCAACAGCAAGAAGTCAAACATCTGAGACAGACAACTACCAATATCACGACAACAAAAGGATGTTGACTTCCCCCTTACAGTAAGCACTAATGGTCTAAAAAAGGTTTAGGGATTTTTGCCAGTTGTGTGTTGCAATAGCCAGGTCTTACAGCGCCGCCATAGCCAGGTCTTACAGCGCTGTGTAACAGTCTGGAATATCAGTGGTCAAATACACCATGCAGACTATCGCAGCACAATCAGTGACCCCATGGACTGATTAAGATATTGGCAAACATAAGAGGATGGACAATGCTTAGTATGTTAAAAGAAAGTGGTTGGTGGACACGAGTTGACGATCTCTCTGAACTCCAGCTCCCTGCCGCTGGCCACTGTAGGCAGGAGAACTTAAAAAGGGCTGGACATTCCAAATTTCAGAGGAAATTGAACAGTACAGAAGGTCGGTCCTTTAATAAACCAGAAGACCGCTAGACTCAAGGGCACCAAACCTCATGTCCATTGGAAGACCAGAAGTCATATCAAAAAGTTTACAAACATTTCCTAAATAAACAAATGCAGGCTGATTGATCAAACAGTTGGTACAGAACAGAAATTTCACATTTATCACAGTAAAAAGCAGTGGTGGGTCAGAGGTTGAGGATCTGCACTACTAACCAGAAGTTGCCTCCACCAACCACCAAGGCCACCAACCATATAAATAATGATTAAAATGCATTGGTCATAAGTCACTAAACATTCCAGCTGCCTCAGGAAGGTATTTAAAACTCGACTCTAGGATTCTGCTAGAGACCATGAGTGCAGGATAAAAGTTTAACAGAGTCCTAATACAAGGGTTACAGGACGGGGAGTATGTAGGTGTGAAGGAGAACGAGGTCAGGCGAACAGAGGCAGATTGTCTAAAATCCTCCTCACCCCTCCCTTTTCCCTCATGAGGTTTTTCACCATGCTCATGTGGGGAGGAAGCTGCAAGCATGAGGTCACCATATCGGTGCAATAACAAGGCCTGTGGATCTGTGAGTAAATACCTACTTGGCTACTTCCCAAGGCCACACATGGAGCTTCTCAAAATTCCCAATAGAGTTAAAGGTTTAATCCATGAACTAATGGAAAATGCCTACCACCTGATGAATGAATGGACAGAAACTGACTTCTGACATCACACAAAGACCACTTAATAAAATCTACAAAAAAATCCAACCACTTGCTTACATCAACAGATCTTTATTAAGCCTGGACACCAGAACCAGAAGAACCACACAGACAGCATTGTGTATGGGCACGTTTGCCAGACTCTGGCCCACACAGAGTGGAACGGATGATGTCATTTCAGGCTTGTTCCTTCCTTGCCCTACCACAGACCAGTCTGGTACAAGCTACGGCTGAGAGAAGTTTGTGAACCCCTTTGGAAATACCTGTATTTCTCCCCCCACGTCCAGAATAAAGAAATCATTCCACAACGAAGAACATAAGTATGTTTTCAACGTCTTCATAAAACACACTTACAGTACGATCAGCAAGAATGTTTTCCAAATCCTGGAAAGAGTTGGGTTCAACTTCAACTGGGATGGGGTTTACAAAAGGCCAGTTGAGTACGTCTATAAAACCCTGCGAATACTGAGGTTCTTCTGGCTCGGCGTCGCTCTGCTGGTCTTCATCAACAGAAATCAGTGCCACCAGAGTGCAGGAACTCCCTCCATCGGTTGGGCATTAGGAAATGATGTGCCTCCGAGGACTGCCCACTGAGGACTCATTTTATAATCTAGTTGTTTTATAATATATTTTATTTATTTAATTACTAATTTAAATTGTATTATTAATTTGTTATTTATTTAAATTTAACCAATTTTGCTATCATTTAATATACTTTTAAGTATTTATTTCATTAACATCTAGGCCACCAATGGAGGATGGGTCCCCTGTTGGGTCTTGGTCCTCCCAAAGGTTTCTTCCTACCGCTTTCAGAGAGTTTTTCCTCGCCACTGTTGCCCTAGGCTTGCCTAATTTGGAATTGGCCTTTTAAGATAATGTAATATTGTAAAGCTGCTTTAAGACAATGCACCATTGTAAAAAACGCTATATAAATCAAATTGAATTGAACTGAACTGGACTGTTCCCTTAAGCATCGACTGCCCCTTAAACAATCCCTTAAAAAACAAAAAAGCTGATAATGGTCAATTCCAGGGATGCAAAACATCTTAACTAACAAAACACAGAATATTGTAGTTTTTTGATTCATCTGCAGGGGTTTTAACTTCACATTTTACAACCAGGTAGATTCAAGGTTGATTTTATTCCTTTGTTTTTAAAATAAAAAGAAAATACAATACAATTTTTTTTTTTTTTTTTTTTTTTAAACTATTCACCAAGTGAGGTTGATGTATTATTATTGGTATTAGTTTTTTTTGTTGTCCTTATTAACTTAAGTTGGTTCAAGTTCACATTCAAGCTTTGCTCAGAAAGGGCCAATTTAGTGCAATCAATGAGCCTAATGGTTTACTTTGGACTGTGAAACAGGGAGAACATGTAGACTCCATACAGAAAGGACCCAGGCTGCCCCACCTTGGATCGAACCAAGCACCCTCTTGCTGTGTGGTGACAGTGCTACCAACCGAACCACCCGGACAGCCCATTCGCATTTTGGGACCTTGAAAAGTTCTCCAGGATCTAAACTATGGCAAATCAATCTAACCTGGACCTGATTCCATGTGTAATTTCGAAAGTTTCTAAAGTTCTCTTAACTGGAGGAGGAGATGAGTGGCCAGATAAGGAAACCTCACCTTTTGGGAATGTGTTGGCCAGCCCAGGTGATGCTGACCGTGTATTTGCCCTGTGCATTCGGAAAGTACTCGTAGGCATGCACTCCATCCATGGCTTCCTTCAGCTTGACCGGCTCGTCCATGCCCTCTGCAAGAGAAACACGGACCGATTGTGAGTAAGCAGGAAGAATGTACGTCACTGCACCTTCCATCACGCAAGATAAACACATGGGTTGAATCATGACCAGTCACACAGTGAATTTCAGTGGGAACCACACTTCAGCGACATGGAGTCAAGCCCTGTCTGGCCTCAACTGGTTATTAATCACAGTCAAAGAAAATCTGGCAGCGAGCTTGCTGACTCAACTTAAAAGGCACCATGAAGGAACCTGGCAGTTTCTGGGGAACCTCCACCCCTGCCCTGAGCTCATGAGACAGGTCATGCTACAGTTTCACAGATGGCACAAAGCCAAGTAAAGTCCCAATTCTCAGGAACAGAGCACGACTCGAAGCACAAGTTACAAAAGGAAAGTGATTAAAGATCTCAGCTCAGGCACTAAACATAAACCTTTTCAAAAAGTGGCAAGATACTTACTTGGTCCTTTCACCGTGACCTTCAGGTCACCACTTCCTGCATTTCTTGTGTCCACTTTGAAGTCAGCCACTTGCTGTACTCTCACGCCTCTGGGCTGAAGGCCCCGGCCAGTCGCTCGGCAGGCACCGGGGGTAGATGCTGAAAGGAAACGTCACACTTTGACATACTTCACTTGCAGTACTGAAACTTACACTTTCTCCAAATATTTTTTAAACTAGCTTATACTGGTCAATGTCATGAGGAACAAGCCTGTCCTTAGTTCTTAAAGTGCAATTGGGCATTTCCTACAAAACTACAGAATCCATTGTAGGGCTGGAAAGGAGCTGCTTGGTTCCGCCTCCCTTCACTGTACATATGTGCATACGGTTTTAAAAATGTGCGAGCTGACGTAAGCCCCTTACATTGCAAAAAACAGCCATGACCTCACGGCATCTTAAGAGCGCACGTTTACTGCATCCTTTAGGCAAGCAGGATAGACCGCTGAAAGTTAAAAACGAGGGAACAAATCAAGGTAAAAACGGATCCGGCGAGTCTGACAACCCACGGCATTAGAAGGGGTTTGGCTATGAAAAGAGAGATTGTCAAATTGTTTGGTTTATTGCCATTCCAGCCAATACAGGTTGTGTACACGAAATTAAAATAAGTTCAGACAAATTTTAGACGGAGTGAAAGGATCGGATACCATGCTGGTGGATGATCTTTAAAAAATGGTCCACAAAGATCAGGATCTATTTCGGGAAATTACATTCAAAGATATGTTTCGTGTTATTGTATATACACAATCGTATTACACATTAAATGAGGGGATATTTCATTTTAAAATACATTTTTGTGACCAGTATATTATTATGGCGACGTTGTTCATCTGTGGATGAACCACTGTGCAGAATCAAAGAATAATGATGATTATGACTATCATTTCAGGAGCCAACGGTTCACGACAGGGTTAAACCAGCCAGGGTACCAGCAGAAAAACAGACTGGGCAAATTTTACCAGAATTGTTATGTGAAAAAAGGGCCTTACAACAAGAAAAAGCACTGATGGCAAAACAAATGTGACCAAGTACATGACAAAAATCATGGTACTAATTTGTTCAAATCTAGATCTCTGGGTTAAGAAGCTTTTATATGGGAGAAAGGGGATCCAGCTAGGCTGCTGGGTTCTTAAAGCTGCAGTACCTGGGCCGATGGTGACCGCGTAAGGGCTCTTGGGAATGGCGATGCCTCCGAACAGGACACTGACGGTGTGAGGGCCAGCCTGAACGGGTTTGTATGTGCAGCGATAGACGCTGTCGCCCTTGTCTTCTATGATGGCCTCCACTGTGTTCTTGTTGCTCTGAGGGTCTTTAATCATGGCGGTGACCTCACCCACACCAGCGCCTGTTTAAAACACAAAGGATTTCAAATCCAAATGGAGCTGAAAGTAGATTGTCATGTACTACTAACAAGTCCTTTAAGTTCATGGGTCACCTGGTAAGGTGCCTAAACTTTTGCACATTTTGGTTCATGTTCATTATTGTTTAGTTTGTTTAAAGCGCTTTATAGGCTAGTATTTAAGAACAAGCCCCAAACCTGCGGTGTAGATGTCAAAGTAGGTAGGTTTGTTGGCAATGTTTCCTGTTGGTTCCAGGCCTGGGCCTTTAGCCATGACCTTGGTGGGGTCGCCCTGAGCCTTGTCCACGTTCACCTCAAATGGACTCTTGGGAATTTCTTGGCCAGCGAATAGCACAGTCACCTGAAAAAAAACAAGGGGAGCTTAGGTTGCCATTTAAACTTTTAATTTGTATTGAGTTGAAGGCACCTGGAGAACTAGGTTCTTGAAGACAGAAGATCCTAGGCAATTCATCTTTGAACCATGGTAAGGAAGTGGATTAAAAGGAGGTCATTTGAAATTAGAATGGCCATCGTGGTTTACAACACCAATTATTAGCAAACTACAAATCAGTCCCAAGATCCCTTCCTAGGCAGTTTAACCCCAATGTGCACCTCCAACCATGTTGTTAAAGGGTGGAGGAAACGATTGGAAATGGGTTACACCTTGGCCCTGGCAATCCTAATGACTGACAGGGTGGGTCAAGGACTCTCAGGACACCCTTTGAGGGTAAATACCTGGGAGCTTTTCGGATAAAGGGAGAAATAACTTTAAGAAACAAGAAAAAACCCAGTTCTTTCAACTCACTCAAGACTACTAGAACCTGGAAGACTGAGAATCTATTCAAACATGTCACCATTTGAGCGCAAAGACATTTAATCATTCGTCATTTATGACATCCCAGTAACCTTACAAAATAATTGACTTGCAGCTAACAGACCTGCTAAAGGGACCATTCAAGAGCTGTGCCCTAAAGCTTAGCAGTGTCTCACAATACCACAATACTCACAGTTCACTAACTACACATATTATTTAATAGCGTACTATGAGGTTTGTGATGCAGACCAAGACATGGATAAGCACTAGGTTACAAATCCAAAATCCCTCAGGTGAGGAAGTGCAGGCGTAGAGAACAGCCATCGTCTCATTTCTCTGTCCTGACACAGCAAATGTCTACATGCAGCAAATGCAGCGTTTGGCTAGCATGTACTTAAGTACAGCATGAATGCTAGATAGCAAAGCAGCAAGTTAATCCGAGCGTTGTCAGCCATTCTGGTTTAAGTTTTAGTCGTTTACGGAGCACATTCCAATAATAAAACTTTAGTTGAATTAGATACATTAGCTAGCTAGCATATTTGTTATACAAATACCAGGCTAGTTTTACAGGCTATGCTAGTTCCATTTGAAGCTGCATTGGCGTCAGGTGTAGTAAGAGAAAACTTTAATGCTGACTAAAATACGACCAAAACTTTGACTCACTTTCAACGAGCATCTCTGCTATAGACTCACATGTATGCACTTAGATATACGAACCAACTCATCAGCAGACTCATCGAGCCAGTTCTAGAGCTCGCTCACCTTGTGAGGTCCCATCACTTGAGGAACGTACGTCACGCCGAAGGTCTTTTTGCCCTCATTCGGCATGGCCTTGACCTCCTCCCTCCTACCCTCAGGATCCTCAATGTATACCGTGACCTGGCCCTGGCCCGCACTGAAGGTGTCCACGGTGAAGACGGCAGGCTGCATTACTCGATTACCCAAAGGCTCAATACCTGAGAACATACCAAAATCCTTAACATATTCACTGGTCCAAAATGTCTCAAACAAAAGAGGTGGTTAGCAGGGTTATGGTACAAGCAGAAATGCTCCATTGCCATGCCACTACAATTATTTTATTTAAATATTATTATTAATTACTTTTTTTACTCGACTAAATAATGCAAATAAGTACTCCTATTCTCTACATTATTCTACTTTTTATTAATTATACAATCCATTGCAAAAGTCTTAAGCCAGCACTGAAGTTATTGTAGTTTTTGTAATGGTACAATGACAATAGAACACTGGCGATTTGATACAAAGATTTTAAACTTGGATTTGTCATTCCATAATAAGATTTTTGGTCTTCATGCTTAAGCAGTTCATGCTTCATGCTTAAGCAGGAGGGTCAGCTTAGCATTTCAATAAAACTGCCAGATGCTGCTATAGGGCAAGTGTAAGGGGAGAAAATAAATACTGCTTTAGTGTATAGAAGATGTTAAAGACTGTTTTAATACTCCATATACATTTCCTGTAAGTTATTGATGTATTCTAAAACAGAGACTGAAAAGCTGTATGGTTAAACTCAAAATTATATAAATATTATAGAAATGTTACGTTACAAAAATGTGCTAAAACAAATGATTCATGTAATCTAATGGTGGCCTAAGATTTTTGCACAGTACTATACATACTGTCTTATAGTCTATATTTGCACTCCATATTATTACACTTCATATTGTATTCTCCAATTTATTGAAGTCTACATATTTTACTTTTTATAAATGTCTTTTCTATT
Source organism: Parotocinclus spilosoma (assembly GCA_033117975.1). NCBI lineage: Eukaryota > Metazoa > Chordata > Actinopteri > Siluriformes > Loricariidae > Parotocinclus > Parotocinclus spilosoma. Next base: position 1,479 of record JAVSBV010110171.1, on the reverse strand, counting down.
TGAAATTTAATTTTATATTTATTGAAACCATTACTATTCTCCCATATCGTTTAGGCTGCCAAAATGAAGGTGTGCCCCTTTTTGATTCTTGGTCCTCCCAAGATTTCTTCCCTAGAACATTTATGACGTTTTTCCTTTCCACTGCCACCACTTTGTCTTAAAGCAGCCATCTAAACCCAAAGACCTAATGTACTGCAGTAAAAAGGGATTTAAGTAAATTTGAGGGTTAATGGGAGTGATACAGGCGTCTTACACCTTAAAGTCTTAAGACACACAATATTCAACATAGTCTGGCTGATGTTAGATCTTCAGCATCAGTAGGTCTTATATCAATCCTATTTTAAATTTTCTAACCACACTTTGAACTAGGTTCTTCCATTAGTTCTGAGAACAGTTTATTCCCTTTAAGAAATAAAAGACTGAAACTTTGTTCACGTGAACCATCCACGCATCTTAAACGTGGTCTTTATGACAGAAATACATATTCTTAACATACGGTAAGCTATCATTGAAGCCTCTACACGGTTTAACAAGCCTGACCTTTCTGCCAGCCATTTAAAGGATAAGAGGATTACAAAATGGAAAACTACCATTAAACTGACGAATGTTTTTTACTGTAAATTACCCAGCATGATTCCCGCAGAGACGGTAGTGTGGCTGTACAAACATAAGCCTGCCCTTTCCGAAACTCATCACCACTCATAAATAACGGTTCACTAAAGCTAGTCGCTCTGCCATGGCTAGTTTACGGAGGCACCCATGAATCAAGAAGCCAAACAGGGGAAAAGTTGCTACTGTTGAGGTAAAAGCTGGGGAATTTCACAACATGGAAGCGTTACGTTCGCAGCACGGCTATCGAGCATGCATGAAATCTTACAGTGACACAATGTTTACATAGCAATGTTTTATACAGGAGAGACTGGACTAAGAAAAACAGTGGGAGGGGAGTGGGGTGGGGTTCCAAGTGGTTAAAGAGTTCAGTGTGATCAATGGGCCAAAATTAATGGACATAAAGATACAAGAAATAGGATTTATGATTGTTCACGGTTGTGGATTAGCAGGCTTTAATGGTGTTTGGACAGCACCTAATGGAAGTAGGCAGGTCTTTTTGTCTGGCAAGCCTGAAATCAATTCATTTAAAAAAATACAAAAGTTTGACTGCCTTATACTTGTAACATGTGTAACAAGAAAAAACAATGGTTCTTAATTATACTACAATTTGCAGCATTGTTTAAGCCCAGTCAGATTTTGTAGTGAGCATACAGCTATCCAAGCCCTACCTATGCAGTTTTAGGACAGGGCTCTGACTTGGCCACTCATGGACGTTCAAAGTCATGTTGATGCCAAATAAGTCGGAGAACAAAATCTGAACTCAAACTTATGTAGGTGATCCAAATTATTTACTCACACACTCACACACTCACACACTCACACACTCACACACTCACACACTCACACACTCACACACTCACACACTCA
>JAVSBV010110137.1:0-21978 GCA_033117975.1 Parotocinclus spilosoma | reverse complement strand
CACACACACACACACACACACACACACACACACACACACACACACACACACACACACACACACACACACACATTTCTGTGGCTTAACCCTATCTGGATACAAACCTGATACTCACTATGGAGGAAACGGCCTAGCATGAACAGGGACTGAGTGTTCTGATTCACTGATGTATTTGATGTCCATTTAAATAACCTTTGTACATTTTGGCACATATTTCTACAGCCTGGTTTAATGAATTGTTTAGTACAAGTTAGTTAAGCCATGTTTTATTTCACAATAAGGAGGTATTGGAGTTTTTAGAGAAGTGGGAACAAGTAGCAAACAGGTTATTGCAAGGAAAAGCAAAGTTTTTGTTTTGATATTTAGAGGAGTTAAATGAAAGTGACATTGTGTCCTAGTTATAATTCCACCACAATCTTCCTGTTTACACTGGGGCCTGTTTTATAACTTTCTGTAATTGCCATCTAATGCTTGCATGCATCTGTAGATCTGTAATCAATGTTTTTATTGACAAACACACAAACTTAATGCTTTGTTGAAGTCAATGCCGTTCATATGTTTGTTGTTTGATTTTACAGGAAGCTTCAGCCTCTAAGCAGTAGTGGCCAGCTGAAGACATTACAGTCCAACTGTTCATTTCCCAAAACCACTGGGGAATCTCCATCCCAGCTTAGTCCAGTCAAGAATCTATCTATGGTAAGAATCCAGCCACTAAGAAAAGTGGTTGCCTTTTTCTTTATTTAGCTTTTAACCAAAATGCCTCGTCATATTTTTATTATTAACAGGGACTGCAGCTGGTGTAAGTCACCATCACCTCAAAACTGATAAAAATGAACAAGGACACAGTAATATACACTGCTTATGCAATCAATAGTCAAACTTGATAAAGAAATTAAAAACATTTGTACGGGTCTGGTCTTTACCAGACTTTCTTTGCACTGATAAATCATTCTAATTTCAAATAGAGCTTTTCAAAGCACTAGCCTTATTTTGTACAATTGTTATTATGGTATTTAGTACAATTTAGTACACCCAATCATGACACATGACGCATCCTTTTACATGTACTTGGAAAATGTGTGTGTAGATGCTTGCTGGAGGCCATGTGTTTTTCCTCAAAGACCACTTGTATTAGAGTGTATTTACATGTTTTTTATAATCCAAAAACTGAAGAAAATCGGATTTAGACAGGAATTTGAGTATACATGCACTGGAGTAATCAGATAATAGACAACCTCTGGGTTTATGTGATTTGGACAATAATCTGATTTCTGCAACCAGCCAATAATCTCACAGAAATATGTGACATAAAACTTCAAACTTTAATATTAAATAATAAAATTCATATTTTTTAAAAATATATACTGTGTATCGGTCTCCACAAAGTAATCGATAGACATTTTGCTGTGTTGAATTTCGTTGCCTGCTAAATTCTTTTATTGCCAGATCCCATGAGAAAAAAAACCTCCACAGTTAATGGAAAAAGAGCCCAAATGATGCCAAGTTGGACCTAGCAACCGTGCATGCACAGACTGAGAAATACGAGGCATGCAGTGACAGGGATAAATCAAGTTCTTCTTAGCAGATTTCTTATACTGTATGCGCTTGAATAATCTGATAACTTCATAATTCTGATGGGATTATATGTAAATGTAAAAGCACTTACTGACTTATAATATAGTTAAACATTTGTGCCTGTCTGTAAAACTTGTAAAAAGTTTTTAATAATGGTCTCTTTCACTTGTACTTCCAGAAACGTCCAGTGCCTTGTAACCTTCCAGAAAACCAGACTTCAAAGAAGCAGAGACTGCTAGACCACAACTCCCCCTTTGAAACTAATTCCAATGGACGGCATAACTCCTCCATGAGCCATAGTTCACCTGACCCTGGAAGCTCCAGTGTTCAAGAGAACCCCAAGAGCCACTGTCAGCTTCACAAACTCAATAACGCCAATGGGGTTCATAAACTAAAACAAATGGAACCTGAGACACTCATGTCATCCAGCACCAAATTTAAGCAGACCGAACCGCCTCTCTGCACCAGCCATCAACAAATCAGTAGCCAGCACAAAAAAAAGAAGACCAAGAAGCACAAAGAGAAGGACCGAGAACGATTAAAACCTGAATGGGTTGAAACTAGTCCAGACCTAAAGCATAACCTGGAAAACATTAATGGTGTGTTGTAGAATGTCTTTATTTAATAATATTCGTATACACAATATTTTGTTAAAGCCAGGGTTGGGTATCAAAACCTGGTTCCAAAATTCCAAGAACCAGGTAACAGTTTCGATTCTGCTCATCTACTTCCTACTAACACATTTTATATAGTGGATTCATGGTCTCGAATTAGGGCAAAAATACATCTGTAATAAGGATGTCTGGACCAGTGATCATGTATGTCACCACATGGTTTTGATATGCTCCACTAGAGCATTAGCAAAACTATTTTAAGCTTTGTTCACATTTAGAACTAATGTCCTAAAACAATGGCACAAGAACACTGAACGTCTCTTAATTACTGCCTGGTCACAAATAACTGCTGAAATGATGGACATGTGAGCCAAAGGGAAAGTAATCATTTTTACATTAAGGTTTTTTCCCCCATACCTATTATAATTGAAAACAGCTTAACATAGATAATTATTACTTTAGTTTTGGACAACATGTTCATCGCATGCGTGCGTGTGTGCGTGAGAAAGAACCTATGTTATTGAGAGAGGTTTGGTCTTCCTAGGTCACTGCTTTAGTACTTAACCATATTTAAATTCTAATAGGTTTAAAAAAATGTATGTAGAATTGATTATCTTTGACACTGAAATAGAAATTAAGATATTTTTTATACCTAAACATTTTTTACCATTTGAGCCAGAGTTGGAACCAATAAGAACTGGAATCCATAAGCAGAATCAGACTCAATAAAATGCAAACGATTGTGCCTCCTAGCTGTGATCACTTATTATCACAGTGTTTTCCAACCTAGGGCTCCTCTACATAATTTTAATAATGATATTCTGGGTTGCAAGTTCCGTTACACATGATGTAGTGTAGGTACTGCAATAGTTTTAATTATTGACCTCAGTATAATGTCAGCAGATTTGTTCAATGTTAACATTACAACTCATATAGTCACCCTACAAATGTTTAAAAAAACATTTTGTTACATTTCAGAATTCAGTAGCGTTTATGCTATTTTAGAATGACAGAGTGCAATCGAGCTGGCATGGAATCATTTGATGCTTAATCAGATGACCCATATTATCCCAGCATCACTTTTCACATCACATATTTCAAAAAAGCTTCTTGTGTTGTTACTGAATGCTTGACTTTGCCTTCAAGTGCTCCCATAAATGCTCATTGGGATTTAGATGATGTGACTTTGAAGGAAAGTCCATGAAATTCAGTACATCTTAATCTTCTTTGGTCACGAAGCAGTTGTTGCAAAGCTTTGAGGTGTGTTTTCAGACATTCTGCTGCATTATGATGCTTTCTACACAAACAAACCAGCATTTTGATTAGTGGTGTTACTCTTGGCCTCCACTGTACCTGAGATAAATGAGCCTTGCACATACTAAGGTATGGTAGGGACTCCATGTGCATTTAAAAAGGTGTTTACAACCTATACAAAGTTTGGTTTAACCTGCAGCCTGAGTGGCCTCAGCTACACTATAAATGAAAGGTGGTGTAGTAATATGCAATTCAATTAATTTACTTCCCCAAATTCTTCTCAAGGTGCATTTGAATAATTACCTGTATATTATCAGCAAATTCTGAAGTATAAGTGGAAGGCAAAAGAGGTTAAACAATGCATTAGGTCTGTAATATATGGGTTTATAGTAATCAGTGTGTAATTACCACAACATACACAGCTATCAGAAATGAGGGGATATTTCATTTTGCTAAGTTAAGATATCATATATAATTTTGTGAGCAGTATAGATTTTGCTACATCGTGTGTTTAGTGTTTCGGCACAAACATATGATAAATCTTTTTCCCCAGGTGATTTACTGGCAATTAATGTTACTTGCTTGTATAAAGCAACATGTCAGTAGAAGTTTTTTGAGGCTATATATATATATATATATATATATATATATATATATGCGCGCATTGGGATTTTCTGTTCTACTTTGGCTGCTGGGTTAATAATTGGCTCAGTAGCAGCTGGGTAATCCACAGCCCAAAGAAACAACAGACTGAGCAGAGTTCACACAAGTCTGTAATCAGACGTAAAAAATATCCAATCTGGTCTATAACCAGTCCTCTTCTTGTAAATGCAACTGGTGAAAGATCCTGTCATGGGTGGAAACAAATGTGTTTGATCATGTTTGACCTGTTAGATATATATTTACTACGTTTTCCTGTCTGTTTGTTTGTATGTATGTGTGTAGCTGATGAGGGCCCCAACACACCTATCACCCATGTCTCATCAGAGGACCAGCCAGACTATTTATTGTAAGTCAAACAAACTACAATTTGATGTGCGGTAGTCTTGAAAATGGTTACATTTTGAGGTTGAGTAGTTGTATTTATGGGCTATGTGGGGAAAAAAATTCAACCCTAAGTGAACGGCAAAAGAGTGGCTTTGTTAAGGTTTAGTCTTTTCGGGTGTGAGCTGATCAGTTGCTTTTATCTGACATTAATTGGCTATAACAATTTACATTAGAATATGTTTTAGAGACTCTCTCGTCTCGATTCACTCATACACTATCAGTAGCAGTAAAATTAGGTGATGGAAGAGGATAAATGAAAATGACTGATGATTGAAATAAAAATGGGTGATTGTAAGCTTATGCATGTGCATCTCTCACTTCAGAAAATACAACACCATAACAGAGTTGGAGCAGCGGCAGCAGTATAAGGAGGACTTCTGTGCAGAGTACGATGAGTACAGGGACCTTCACGAACGAATAGGCAAAGTAACTGAAATGTTTGTCCAGCTGGGTTCCAAGATAAAAACACTGTCTCCTGGCACTCAGGAATACAAGGTAGGGTGTTGCTCCACCACTGCTAGAGCTTGAATTATTAATAAATAAGAATTACATTGTATTACTGAAATTATTAGTTCTAATGTAGCATAAATATTGATGCAAGATGTATGGGTTATTACATAGGATAAATATACTGCTCACATAAATTAGGGAAAAATGAAAGGACCCCTAATATTTGTGAGCAGTGTAAATATTTGAGCAATTGTACAATACATTTTGGGCAGCCTAGTGGTGCAGACATTAGTGCTGGTTAGTGCCTCTCAGTTTAGAGATCTCCACTTTGACTATCAGCCTAGACTTTGGGATTCCACTATGGTTTCCTACCACATTCCAATCGTGTTTGATCAATTGTTTTTCGAAGAGTCCAAAAGTGAGTGTGTGCATGTGCCTGTTGATGGCTTGGTCAGTGCCTTGCTGCCAGTTAAACCCTGGGCCCCCATGATTATTATACTAATTGTATTAAGCAGGTATGAATAAAATGTTTTTTTTTAAAACTTTCAGGTAATGGAGGATCAAATACTGGAGAAGTATAACAAATATAAAAAGGTCAGAAAACATACTTGCAATACTTTGTTGGGTGTCTAGTCAGTTCTTGTTCAGTTGAATGTTGTCCATCATGCATGCATGCTTAAACTTTCTGGAAGGTATTAAAGCCTGTTCTCTCTCCACAGAAGTTTCCTGGATACCGGGAAGAGAAGAAACGTTGCGAATATCTCCATCAGAAACTGTCTCACATCAAAGATCTCATTCTGGACTTTGACCGCACTCAAGCACCTTCTTAGTGCTGGCTTCCCCTACCTCTTTTCTTTCCTCAGTGGATATGAAGCACGATTAAAAACTAAGAACGGTTTCCTCCTGATGAAAACCTGATGAAGCCACACTGATGAATATCATTTGTTGTGTGGGGATTGAAGCCCACATCTTCACACACAGACCTTATAACTCATGACTTGGACCCTTTAATATTGTTGGTCTCATTTGTTTGTCAGTGTGAAAAGTGTGGCATTTGGTGGAAAAACGAGGTTATGATGAGAGGTGTCTTAAGCCAAAAGAAAAAAAAAAAAAAGTTGGGCTATCGCTTATCTACGGTACAATCATCTTTACTAGACAATAAGAGATGCTGATCCTTATTTGTGTCTCTGTTTTGCTGAAGTACAAAGAACCAATTCTATTTTACAGAATGTACATTTGTATTGGCAGGACTTCTATAAGAAAAGGTTTTAAGCACTGGAGAGAAAAATAGGAATGCATGCAATGTTTTCTTGGACAAGCCTACCAAATCTAACAGCACACAAGCAAGCATTGTTGTTTCAAAGTTGCAATTGTTTTCAGATTTGAAACCGTCCTTGCAAAAGGTAGCCTTAAACAAACGGTTCATGCATTTGTGTTTAGTCTATCTCTGTTTTCAGTACTACACAATATTCCCCAGAGTATGTTTTAAATAAAAGCAGAAGAACTATAGAATGGTCATGGTGCAGCCTGTGGTTAGCGGTGATGATGCTCGACATCTTGACCATGGACTTTGTGTTTGTGACACTGGTTTGTGTGGAGTTTGCATATCATTGCCGTGTCTACATGGGTTTTCCCCACACTCCAAATATGTTGGGTTATTTGGCCACCCTAAATTGCCATAATGTGGGTGTTTTGGCAAATATCATAACCTCACTCCTGTCCTGATTAGCTACAAACATGGAGTATCAAAGAACTGATATTATCATTATCTGATAGAAGTAATTATAACTGAAATAACCATTAAAAAGCATTCCAGAGTTTTATATTGTACATGCAATCCCAGATAAAGCCTTTAAATGGACCAAAAAGACCATGTTCTTTATCAGTTGTGTATAGATGAAGAGTAGACCAAGCTGCGTTTGGCATGGTTACACTGAAGTCCAGTGCTGAAATCACTAAAACTTATGTCCTACGCACATTATTATTATTATTATTATTATTGTTGTTGTTATTATTATTATTATGTTATTCTAAATGTTGATTTAAAGCATACGATTCATGCTTTATTGATCATTTGAATTTCTTTGTCTGTGTTTTCTGTTTTAGTCCACTTGTTTCACTGAGCCAATGTCAATTCACTTTTTTTTTGTAAATTTGACTACAAGGAAGACCTGTTCAGTGTAGTACAGGATGCATAGCCTATAATTATTTTATAATAGCCCACCTTTATTTGAATTAGACTTTTTATACTGTTGTATGTACAACAGGGTTAATGATCATTCTGCCAAAGCCTAAGGATGCAGGTCTTTTGCTCTTTAAAAGCCATTGCTTAGTCAAATTAAATGCTCAGTTCTGGTATTCATATTCTCCAAAACATGTATTTATTCTTATTGTATCTCCACCTGCTGTTATTTTATCCATTAGACTATTGCTGACTAACTGTTATTTGAATGGAAGCTCAGTCTTATGGAAGCATATTGGTATAAATGTATCCGAAACAGCATTGCTGCACCACTGCAGCATCCTTTTAACTGGCAAACTGGTGTTTTGTACATGCGAACAGACCTAATGTATTGATTTAATGACATCATTCCCAGTAAGGAACTGGCTGTAATTTATCTGGGAAGGCGCATTATGCATTAAATTGTCACCATGAAGAAACCATTGGCAAGATCAGAGTCACTAATGCAACGCACTTCAGCAATGTGGATTTTTAAAAGTATTGTTTGTGTTACTTGTCTGCATCAACATTTCCCTCATCAAAATACTGCAGTGTTAGTTCTCTTTCTCAGCTCAAATTTGATATTCATAGTATTGCCAAAATTTTGTAGATCAGTCTTTTAATTTGTCTTTTAACAGTTTCTTCCTTCATGGGGCTACTTCGTGTATGGATGTAGATGCCTTAAATAAACTGGTCCTCATTAATTTGCCATGTCTATGCTGTGTCTAGAATTTCACTTATGTCTGGTTATTGTCTGGTGCATTCGCTTCCTGTGACATCACCTGTGATGCACTTTTCCATGCTTCCCACACGATGGCAGTATTTATAGTTTTGCTACTGCATGAGCGAGGCAAATGAAAAAAGAAAATGGTGGGAGAAATAAGGGTCATCATTATCAGTCATATACATACATATATATATATATACATTGATGTATTTTATCATCAATATCAGAAGTCAACACAACTGAAATTTGATTGTTAAATGTGAAAACAAAGGTTATGAGCATATGGTAAAGTAATGCAAGTGTGTAAAAATGCACACTTGCAATCTAAACATCAGACTATTGTGAATAACTCAGACAGATTCACTCTTTGTTTACCCCAGCCCAAGAGCAATGAGACCAGACTGAGACTGCTTGTTTATAGAGACCGGATTCAAATGCTACAACACTAGTTCATACCTTGATGTGAAACCTGAAAGTGCAAGCTCAGTCAATAAGCCCAAACATTAAATCCCTGTACAGGCTGAATAACAAATAGCATTAGTTTGAATTAACAAATAGCATACTACAAGAGCACATGCTACGCTCTGGGACTTTAGTAAGTGTGAACAGTCTGGTCTCGTAGTTCAACGTGCTGGTTGAGGGAGAAATTCACAATGTCACTTTAGCAAGCAACTTGTTCTGGGTTGACGATTGGATCATAACATTTCTTAAGCCAGTAGTGCCAAAGACTCAACTGGACAGATGTCATAGAGTGGTGCAAATCACAGAAATGTTCAGTGAAGTGTGTCACTGCTTAGTCAGCTAACAATGCTAACCCCTGTCCACTGTAGACCTTCAGTGGGCACTCAAGTGTCATACCTTTATCCTGAAGCCATGGCAGAAAGTCATCTGGTCCGGTGAGTTGCATGCATTTTTCCATCGTATGAATGGTTGGGTAAGTGTGTACCATTTACCTAGGGAAGTGATGGACCAGGATGCACTGTGGGAAGAACACAAGCTGGTGAGGGAGCATGATGCTCTGGATAATGTCCTGCTTGGAAAACATGTCTGTGTTAACGTCATTTATAATGCCTACCTCATTATCCTTACAAACCAGGTGTTTTGATGTTATGGCTAATTGTTGTATAGTTTTCAGTAAGCCTAGATTTTTAATTCGACCCAAAATAAAAATAAAATAAAGTTAAGATGGTGTGGAATGCAGTGTTTCTTACATTGATTTTTATTTGGTTACAGCCAGTATGAACCTGAGATATTACATCTTTTGTCTGGTCAACTTCATTTGCTTTTGGGAAATAAACATACATTTTTGCCTTTTAGGCCTGCAACACACTCCAAAATAAGTTGGGATGGGGCACATTAAGGCTAGTAATAAGGTTTTAAAAAACTAAATAATGATGTGATTTCAACAGGTAACTATAGTTATTTTGGTACAAAAGCAAATGCATATCCATGAAAGTATTCCGATGATCAAAAATGGGCAAAAATTGTCAACAAATGCATGAGCAAAGTATTGAAATGTTTAAAAACAATGATTCCCAAAGAATGAATGTAAGGGAATCACATATTTATCCCTACAGTGCATAATACCATTAAACAAAAGCTGAATGCCTGTGATCCCTCAGACAACGCTCCATCAACAACCATCATTCAATAGCTGCTAGAACCACATGGCCAAGGGATTAGTATGGCAAACCTTTAGCAAGCACATGACATGCCTTTGTAATGTGTGCAGCATGAACTTCTGCATTGTCTTTTTGAAAAAAGCATGGCCTGGAAAAGATGACACCTTGAAGGCAGCTTATGTTGCTCTAAGATCTCATGTACTTTTCTGCATTAATGCTGCCATCGTAGAAGTGTAAATCTTTGCCAAAGGCACTGACAAAACCCCACGCTGTGATAGAGCCAAGTTTTTGTGAATGTTACTCTGCATTGTAGTCCTTGCCAAAGCAATTCCTTGCCCATGTGATTATAATAGCCATCTTGATGCAGTGCCATCTGAGCCATTGGTGCTCACAGGCCTTCGGCTTGGGCTTGTGCTGTTGGCCTTTCATTCGTTCATTGTTTTATCTGCTTATCGTAGTCAGGGTCGAGGGTGCCTAGCCGACAGCACAGGCAGAAACATCAATAGGGAGAGCACCAATCCATCATAGGGCACACAAAAACACGTATTCACATATTTAAACATTAAGGGCACTTTAGAAACAACAATTAACCTAACAAATATGTCTTTAGAATGTGGGAGAAAACCCACGCAAGAACATAAAAGAGAACATGCAAACTCCACACAGGTGGAGGGCAGGGTTGGGATCAAACCGGAAATATCTCAGCTGTGAGGCATATATATGCTATATATGATGTACGTAAGTGTAGGTGCCTGTCCTATTGTAAGTAGTACTCCTTGGTTTGTCCCCTCTACTGTATATTCTCTCTAACCTATAACTATACTGCTTACATAAAAAATAATTTTTTGTGAGAAGTATATATAAACTTGAGTATATGCTTTATCTGGCTGATCTTCCATGTTGTTTGTAAGTGCATTTTTTGTCTTCCATCAAACAAACGTCCCCCATACCATCTCCTTAAATATTACAACTTTGCAATATACCGGATCATAACAGTACATTATTGTATTTTCTATAATTATTGTGAATTTCCATCAATTTCCTCATTCCACTTCTGTGGTATCTCTGACATATTTACATATAAATTGCAAAAAAATCGTCTTGTAAAAATACCAGTTGTGTTTATATTACAATAGTATAAAAATGTGACGGCACATATCTGTAATTTTTGCCTGAAATTGGACCCAATCAAACAATAATTATGAAATATGTAAAAAGTAATGCACGTTTTTAATTTCGTTTATTTTTTAAATGAAAATGATTTAAACCACCTCTGCATAGAACAGGTTTAAACATGAACATTTTTGTTTTGTTTTACACTATTACCGTTTATTATTCATTTACCATAATACATAATAGCACATTTAAACATTAGAAATTGTAGTCAATATTTAATAACACCCCCTTTTGCAGAAGTCATTATTAACCCCCCCTTAAATTTTCCCTACTTCTAATTGTTTTCTTTTTTTTTCATATTCCTGGTCTGTCCATTATCTTTACATTCAATTTTCTCCTTTTTAAGCATCTTCAAGTTACATGCAGAGGGTCACAAAATTGACTAGGCTCTAGAATTGCAGGCATCGAGTTACCATTTTGTATTATACCATGTTTTTTATTTACATCAAATTAAATTATTACAAAATACAAATATGTACCTTTATTAACACATCAGTGAACAGTCTTTAAGGCTCCAGTTGATAATAATGCATAGATATATATCAAATTAAATAGTGTGAACCTAAAAAATAACTATCACAGCAGATCTTATGTAACTAAAATGTATAAAGAATCAGTTTAAACATTTCACAGCTTTGTCAGTACCAGTAAACAAGACTAAGAAATTTCTGCTTTTGAGGTCACCAATGTAAAACACTATGATTCAATAGACAGCAAAGTGCATATTTGCACAAGTTGAACACCTGTTCTCTAAAACCAAACAAAAAAAGAAAATTCCAGCATTGCTCTAATCCAGTCACATGTAGAAACCTGGTGCTTTGCTAAATACGTGCTATTTGTTTTTCTAAAATATATATATACACAGGGGTTAGACAATGAAACTGAAACACCTGGTTATAGACAAAGGTTTGGCTATAGCAGCCCGGCCGTGTATATTGACCCTGTGGATCCGACGGACAGTTCTGGTGGAAACAGGAGAGTTGAGGTGCACATTTAATTAATGTTTTTTGGATACAATCCGGGTTAGAACCCGAACATTCCTTTCAGACAGCTTCCTCTTACGTCCTCAGTTAATCCTGTTGGATGTGGTTATTCGTTCTTGGTGGTATGCTGACATTACCCTGGATACCGTGGCTCTTGATGCATCACAAAGACTTGCTGTCTTGGTCATAGATGCACCAGCAAGACGTGCACCAACAACTTGTCCTCTTTTGAACTTTGGTATGTCACCCATAATGGTGTGTGCATTGCAACTGTGCTCTTACTCTGCTAATTGAACCTTCACACTCTGCTCTTACTGGTGCAATATGCAATTAATGAAGATTGGTCACCAGGCTGGTCCAATTTAGCCATGAAAACGTCCCACACTCAAATTACAGGTGTTTCAGTTTCATTGTCCAACCCCTGTATATACCATAATACAAAATTTATTATCACAAATGCTATATATAGCTGTTTTCAATTTACTCTTCAACACTCACCAAAATTGTTCATGAGGCAGTGGCTCTGAGAAAGAGAGAAAGAGAGAGAGAGACAGACACACACACACACACACACACACACACACACACACACACACACACACACACACACACACTCTGGACAGCCAGGACAGAAGACAGCAAGGACAGAAGACAGCATCTTTTCAGTTTCAACATAACCCTCTCTTGGCCCTCTGGCAGAACTTTCAGCTAGCATTTATCAGCAGGATAATGCCTGCCCAAGCACACTACGGGTTTCCCCTTATACCTTATATGCCTGCAAAATTGCAACAATTTCTTGGCCTGCCCGGCATTGACGGGACATCATTATTTAACCAAAATATTATTAATTATTCATTCATTCATTCATTTTCTTGTCTGCTCAGTCCTGGTCAGGGTCGAGGGAAAGCCAGAGCCAAACCACCGACACAAGGCGCCAGTTCAACACTGTTTTGTTCTAATGTTCTAATTTCTGCTTTATTCATATCCTCTGCCACTTTCATACTTCATCGTTGTTTTATTACTAATTTTTCATCTTCACTTTTCTGTTTCTTTTCTCTCAGCCACTTCTTCTGTATACTAATCTAGGATAGGACAGTATAGTACTATCTTTTTCTTATTGCCCAGTAAACTTTCTTTGCCCAGAGTAGTTACTGTGTTACATTTGAGGAGCCTGTCCGGATTCACTATACAATGTAATCAAATCTGGTTTATGAAGGAAAGGGCATGGACATAAGCAGCATGTATATGAGAAGGCCACATTTTCATTTTTATGTTACCTGCGTTCTTAATGTGGATAAAAAAATGTAGATGTATAATGTTATTGTGCAAATATAAAGTTTTGACACTAGAAGTGTTCTGTAATAGTATCAAGTTAAAGTGCCATATTTGGCCGTTTTTCTATATATATAAGAAAAAAACATTTGTGGGCACTTAAAAATGACCAAAACATGGGTGTTAGTATGGAATTTGACCCACACATTTACTGCAGCGTTTGTTCTTCTAAACAAGCTTTCCACTAGAGTTTGGAACGTACCTATTAGTTTGGCTTCTGTAGTAGAGAAATAAGCCATGGCTTACTATTCGCATTCCAGTGTATTTTTAAGGTGTCTGATGGAGTCAGGATCAATGTTCTCAACCAATTTTCTATGGACTTAAAAGAGAGCAGGACAGAAACCTACAAATGTGCCCAAGTTAAGAGTCACTGGGGTATTCAGTACAAACAAACTGTATTGGCACTGGGTGTCTTTGGAGAATCCAGAAATGTATGCTTTATACACTGCTCACAAAAAGTAGGGAATATGACATGATAAAGGCATTTTACTTTATTTCATTACACAGGATCCCCTATGGTTACCCAAGACTGCCAAAACACACTGACAGTGATGAGGCATGAACAGGATCAGATTGTCCAGCAGTTCTTATGGGATCCTCTTTAAGCCAGACTTTTTTTTATTGCTTGTCTTGATCATATGACGATCATATTTGAAGAATACCAAAAATATATATATATATTTTTTGGTATTTCTCGGATCCACAGTAGCACCATTTGTTAAAATAAAATAAAATAAAATAAAATTAAAAAAAAATATATATATATATATTTTTTTTTTGTTTGTTTGTTTGTTTAGCTTTTTCTGCCCAATTTTTTTCCAGATTCACTTTAATTTAAATGTAGGTTAAATCAATTTTATTTTTAAATAAAACATTTGTTATTTCTTCCTCCTTCCTTGTATTGATTCCACATAGTCCTTGAGAAATTGAAAAGTGCTTAAAAATAAAGTTTATTATTTTTTTCTTTTTTTTCCCCTCCCTCCTCAGTAGATTTTTAAGTCTAAGTCATCTGAGGAACAAGCTATTAAAAAAAGTCTGGCCTAATATTCATTTAGAAATATCCCCATAATTTTCTGAGCAATGTATATGCTTTATTAAAATAGCAGAGCTCAATGATTGGGGTATTCTGGTTACTTATTCAGTTTATGAAACTTTTGTTACTCTGACTAAGATTGCGTTACTTAAGGTGAAATATAAATATAAATATTAAAAAAAAAAAAAAAAACGTGTACTGTGGCCATGTAATTACATTTAAGCACTAGGGGGCATTGTCTTTAACGTCAATCTATGTTAACTCTGCTTACATCACCTCCTGAAAAGCAATTTGTAAAAAGAGCTCTGAAACACTGACTTTCTTGCCACGTGAAAAGAAAAAAATGCAACGTTTGTTTAGTTGCACTTAATGTGGGAATGAATGACAGCTCCTCTAAAGTGCCTGCCTGTGTGTGTACAGAGAGTGACTCTCGTACTTAAATGCCATCACCTGACAGTCTCAATTATTCCCAAGTACTTAAACTGTATGGAGGAACACTTTTAATCTGCACAAGCTCACTGAAGATCACCTTGTTTACAGAGGACTATTGGGTTTTAAAAGAAGCTGCAAAATGATAAGCATAGTATATTATTTGTATTTTTAGAACAGGAAAATGTCTTAACATAATAACAAGGAAATGAGACTTTTGAGTGCAACTACCCAATTATATTGCACTGCCCACACAAATTAGGGGATATTTCATTTTTGTGAACAGTACAGTTAATTATAAAAATAAATAATTCTAATTAACCAAACCGAGTGGGTTGATACATTGTTTTGAAATGGTGTTCCATCACACGCACATTGTTTCCATTAGCATGTTTGATTTATAGGCTTGAATTCGATGAATTGTGCAAATATCTCAGCTTATGAGAGAGAAAGGAGACATGGCATGGCATAGTAGGGCATATGCATGATCCCTGAGAGGAAAAGCCTGCACGGCTAAACGAATGATTCAGCCGCATGGCTGAGTGAGTGGGAGGTAGAGAGGAGACGAGGGTTATTTCAGTTGCAGAGAAAGAGGCATGTGGGCGCAAGCAAACTGAACACCTGGGATGTGTGTGTGTTTATGTAATGCGGTGATGTGATTGAAGCCTTGAACCCCTCGCTATGGCGGAAAGCGAGGGTGGCAGCGTTCATGAACCCAAACTGCAAGAGATTTATTCATACATGCATGGGTTCCCAGTTAGAACAATGGCCCATGGCATGCATAAATAACAATTAGCACTGCTCAGTAAACATGAGCTGGCTGGAGAAAACAGTGGCTAATTGAAATTGTCCATTTGCGCTTACATCGCATTGAAATGGCACGAGGAATTAGAGAGAATTAGAATGTCTAAAAGGACACTTCTATCAACCAGAGAGGACTACAGAGTCTGATTTCCCAGGTAAAAGATCCAATTAAAGAAAATTGTCCAACCTTTTAGTACAATACAAGCCTTCATTTGCTCTCTCCTTTACAATACCTGTGTGAAATGACAGAAATATAAACTATAACACAACTCTTCACTTTCCCAAGGCTGGTGCTTGTAAGGTTTTGACCAACAGTATGCAGTATGTAATGCTACTTAGTGATCTCTGCAAATTCCTTAATTATACCCATGTTTTTGGGATGTCCACAAACTTTAGGCTAAAGTATAGCTAAGAAATGATGAAAGTCTCTACTGTCCCAAACACAAATTTATACAATTGCCACATGGACAATCCAGTTGCAAACAAGTTGGTGTTAATGTGATTTTGATTTTTATGTGATTTTGGTTTGCATTCACACCCCCAGTAGGAATGATGTGTGACATAAACAACACTTATGCACACAATTAATGCAAAGTAAATCAATAATGTTAAACGCGGTAAATCGATTCGAAATTGAACCAGCGCGATTTAATCCAGTGAGAAGTTAAAATATTTGTATTTTTTATAATGTTTAATGTAAATGTAATAATGTTTCTTGTTTCAGCTTTCAATTATTTCTCTGTACTGTTAAATTGATACAGCTACTATTTTTAATCCTGGAGCGTTCTCATACACTGCGAGTACACCCAGTGGACAAATTTTGCCTGGGCACCAGTTGGAAAACCATTTGGAACTGATACAGCTTATGATTTGCAATTACAGACCATAATTACATGTCAGCAGTGCAGGGTCTTTTTTTGGCAAATATTTTATAAACATTTCATCCCACAAATTAGGCCACTAATGCTAGTTAATCACTGCTCCATTTGCACAAGAGGATATTCAACGACCCAGAACAGGTGCAGCAATTTGTCACCAGTTGTCTCAATTTGATGTTTTTACCTGCACACATTCAAAATCATGAGCGGTATGGAGCCAGTCTTGTCTTTCGTTGTCTTTGAACAGCCATCGTTTTGTGGTTTAAAGATGGACTGTGGTGCCTTAGTGTTTCAGATGCTGGATTTTAGGTTTCAAATATTATCTGTGCTAAGCTACTACTGTTGGGTCCTTAGTACACAAATGCTTGGACTGTAAGACCTCTAAGTTGTTATTCGCTGTGTATAAGGGCATCTGCAAAATGACTAAATCTACAGAAATTAGTGAAACAGCAGTATGTAAATTAATAAAGAAGAGGTGTTACCTCAGAGGACAGTCTGGGAGGGTCCACGTCTGTTTAAGTTGTGAGGTGTTATCTTGTGAGTAAGGTTATTTGCTGGCCAACATAGTCAAGGTAAAGCCACATGAATTATCGAGGGTTCAAACAAAGCGTTATAGTGGGTTCCAGACAGATGGGACGATCCATTTTTCCTATTCCTCAAACCACAGTGTCATGTGTATACCGGGAATATGTTAAAGAAGGTATTACAACCAACAGTGGACAGCGTTGTATCCACTCATGGCTTAATGATCGTGACGGGTGGTGTCTAGAGAAGAACTGTAGAACTGGCTGTGCAAACAGACAAGCAACTCTGGCAGAAATCATATCTACAGTCAGTTCAGAATGCCCCACACACATATCTTGCAGGTAAGTGCTGCATGTTTTTTACACTTAAATTGGATATATGAAAGCAAAAGAACCGGACACAGCCTGGTCGTGTCAGGTTGCGAACTGGACCCCAGAAAAATGGTGATCCTATTAGTTACAGTACCATTAGTTTTAGGCTGATAGGGTTTAAGTACACAAACCCCATAAAGCCATGAACTCTGGTTGACAACAAGACAGTCTGGTGGTGGTTCCATACTGGTGTGGGATGTGTTCTCATGGCATGGGTTGGGTCCACTGGTCCATCTAAACATGTCATTGGTTCCAACTATGTCAGCACTTCATGGAAAGTGCTCCCACAATGATTGAATATTCCAGTAGGATAATCCATTTTACCATCGGGCCCAAGATGTCCAGAATTTGTTCAAGGAGCATTCTGGAGTGTTCCGACAAATGGTGTAGCCTGCATGTTCTTTCAGCACAAGATACATGGAACCTGGTGGAGAGGTCCTTTGCTCTTCTTTGCTTAAGTTGATTTAAACATATCAGATCCTAGCAGAGCCTGCAAAATGCTTTAAAGCACAAACGGCAGCTCTAAGCAAGGCAGAAATTTGACAGCATGACTTGTTGAAAATGTGGCTACTACAGTGCCAAGCTGGAATCATTAAGCTTTTCAGTACAACATATACTAATGACAGTGTTTGACACTCATACGCACTCTTTTCAGCTAAAGCATTGGGTCATGTATCAGTCTCATTCTAAACTACATACAGATCACTGCTAAAATCTGCTCCATTTTATTTTGGTCTGTCTGTAGATATATATAGGACAACTCCATTAATGCATATAATCCCCTGTGCAATATGTTTTTGTGTCTGTGTGTCTGTGTGTCTGTAACATATGATTTCAATTTATTCCTTTATTACTTATGGGAAAAGGAATTCCTTGTCTCCTGACACTTGTCATTTTCGGCACTCAACATGTATTTTATGTTTTTAAATGTATTTTAAATTCTAAGCAGCAACACTTCCTGTTAATCCCATTCATTTCCTAAGTCTGATCTGAGCAGAGAACCATAGAAGCTACAAATTTAAACAGATTGCTTAAAATCAATTCAACCAGCTATCATTAATTTCGTATATTAATATGGAAATAAATTGTCCATCGGATAATA
The DNA here is from genome assembly GCA_033117975.1 of Parotocinclus spilosoma. Classification (NCBI taxonomy): domain Eukaryota; kingdom Metazoa; phylum Chordata; class Actinopteri; order Siluriformes; family Loricariidae; genus Parotocinclus; species Parotocinclus spilosoma. The sequence continues at coordinate 3,835 of JAVSBV010110137.1, read as the reverse complement.
ATAATAACCATAAACAAAAGTACCAAATTAGCCCAAACTGTCCAGAACACAACAGAAAAGTAACTGTTGTAACAGCCACACTCACTAGTTAAAAGGGGTGTCCAAATACATTTGAGTGCCTCCCTTCAAATAACATTAATACAATCCATATTTGTTCCCACTCCACATGGCAGGGAACACATTTCTACATTTACCAGCATCTTTAGTATTTAAATTTATATCCTAACATTAGAGGGAAAGCTGTACTGATATGAATACATTTTTCGTGTGTCCTCTCTGTCATCTAATTTGTCACACGGCCTTATGACAGTTTTACATTCCTCCTTCAGCCCTTATTATCGATTGACTTTCAGATTAGATGGAAAAACGCAATTAGCTATAGGTAACCATTGGTCCCAACCCTAGCCCAGGATCACATATCACTCATGAACTTGGCTCTATGAATAAGTAAGTACAGACACAATAAAACATCTGAGCTGGACGCCAGCCTTGAGGTTGTGAACCCATTTATAGCTACTTTGTTAAAAGTCAGACGTATATACACGGTGTATTATTACAATCTGGAAACAATACGTACTTTATAATCCCTCTTAAATCTTACAAGCACAAAGGCAACGTTGGGAGTAGATGGGCAACTATTCAAAAGTGCAGAAAAGTGGTGGATTCTTCTGCTTTCCAACAGGGAAAATGAGACGTCTAACGATTGATACCGAGCTACTCATAAAAATTACTCCTAAAAGTCTCTCACATATGACCAAATAAAATGATTAGTCAGGGCCAGATAGGGCTTCTCGAATAAAAAGTTTATACACAGTGGTACATCTTGGCAGTCTTTGAGGTTCCTGTTAAAATGTCTGGTTAGGAGGTGAAACCTCGACCAAATTCCAGTTCCTGAAGAATGTCTCCACTGTCACAAATGACACAGAACAAGCCTGGAGTGGGCCATCCACCACACGAACGTGTTCAGAGAAGCAACACGTTGCTGCCTCCAATCACAGATGGCTCGTGCTCGCTTTATTCCTGGCATGCTCCTGAATGTTCAGCACAGTCGCTTGAGCCAGTCCTTATCAGAAATTCATATCTGATTATCGGGCTACAGTTATTTCTCACACGCAAATGTGTCCCGGATCCCACTGTTCACCGCTGCACCACAGTCCTGTTTCTGAAAAGCGGCCTCGTCATGACAACCCATTAAAACATTCTCCCGGTCAATTATGTCCCACCTCAGTTCCAGTTAAATAAATAGTAGAAAAAATAATCCTTTCTGTTTTGCATGTTTTTCTTCCTTTTAAAAAAAGTGAGATGCTGTGGCACTTTAAACAAGTGCAAATCCACCCATCCCCACATTAATAACCCCACTGTGAGGGGGCGGAGCAGGGCAGGGCAAGTTCAGATTGAGGTTCAGGTTAAAAAGCAGCCCCTCAGAGAGGGTTTTCCCCCAGGAGGTTTTGGAACTGTCCCTTCCCCACCCCACTGGTGGTGCAGCGTCCAGCTTTAGGGCTCACAGCGGAGGTGGAGGATAAAGGCAGAGCCCGGAGCGAAGTGGCATTAAAGGTGATCTCTGTGTGGAGGAGGGGTCGAGGTTCAGCACTCTGCGTCCACGCTGTGAACGGTGACTGCCGCCTGCAGGTGGTGTGTGTGCGTGTGCAGTGGATGGCGTGTGTGCGTGTGCCGGTGTGGGTACAGCTTGTGGCTGAGCAGCGCGGCGGTCTGAGGTGGAGTGTCCAGCTCGAGATCCTCATCATGGTTACCCACGTCCACTCCGGCCGACAGGGGCTCACTTGTACAAGGAGGATTCTCACTGTCCTCCTGAGGACTCATGGTGCTGTAACCTGAAATTACACACACATAGACACACTTAACACACAATACACTGCCGCGTAATCTACCAGTGGGGACACAGCTCTAAATACAGTGCTTTAATTCTGGTATAATGATCACATATCATTCTATGTCACTTTATTAGAAAACAACAAATACATGACATTTAAATGCAGTACTAAAAAGACAAATAACAAATCACAATGGCACAGTTTTAAGATCCCAACAGTGTCTCCTGGCAGAGTCAGTGCTCACACCGGACTGGACATTAGGGGCAGAAGGATGCTCAGAAGTATCAACCCCCAGCATTGCAACAGCTACCCCTGCTGTACCCTACAGCACTGTATGGTCAGTTTGGGTTTGGCTAAGAATTTCTGCCTTTGACATTCAGCTTACAGAGAAATCTTTGCCAAGCTACCACTGTTTGGTCCTTGAGCAAAGCCATTACATTTACATTTACGGCATTTAGCAGACGCCCTTATGCCTTACAATTTATACAATCCAAGCAATAAAGGATTAAGACCCAAAGACTTGCGTGTTAGGTTAACTGGTGTCTCTGAAGTGGGCCTTAGTGTGTGACTGTGCCCTACGATGGATTGTCACCACATCCAGGATTGCTCCTTGCCTTGCGCCCAGAGTTGCCGAGTGGGTACCGGCTGGCCCGCGATTTCATGGGAATTAAGAGGAATATAATGGATGGATGGTAAGAATGTATCAATTGCAAGTCGCTTTGGATAAGGGAATCATCTCAATGACATAAAAGTAAACCAAAAATTTGCTACGTAGATGCTCAGATGGGGAATGTAATGTGACATGAAGAGAATTACCGGGGAAGCTTTGAGTATAACTAAATATACAGGTTCGAGTCCTGGTCTGGCAGGGGCCATTGTGGAGTTTTTATGTTCTCTTGATATCTGCAAGTCAGTGTTTCTCCCACATTCCACAGACATGCATTGTGAAAAAAATCATACTTTGTGAGTGACTGAGTGGACGCACACGTATGCATATAAAGGACTGGGGTTCTGTATAGGTCAGTTTTTTATCCTGGTTAGTCCTCAGCACCCCCAGACCCAGAATTGAGGATATGGAAAAAGAGTGATTATATTTTTATATAATAATAAGTTATATCATATATATAATATTTTCCCCTCTTTTTACATAAAGATTCTATTGCTTTCCTTTGTATCGTCATATTAATCCACCCACTAGCAATTCATTCCCTTCATCAGCTACTCATTGAACCATTTGGCGTTTTAATTTCAATCATTAACTCATGCCTGCCGCTAAACATTTTAAACCTCCTGATACTCAGAAAATCTGTTTATGCTCACAGTTTTTGGTCTCTGCAGGAATTACTTTATGTTAATTAGTGTGTTCCATGTTTCTTCCACATAATTAAGCATGGCCTGGGAAACCTTTTCTAAAGCTTCTGCCCCTCATTAATTTAATCATCCTTTCAATCTTAGGCCTATTCTAAAGTGCAGGAACAGAAGAACACCGCACTGCCGTTCAGCTACTGTCCATGTGTGCGTGCCCAACATGGGAAGCTCTCTAGGACTGAACCAACTTTGCTGTCAAAAACAAAAAATTTAGTTTGGAAGCGTGCTTACTGCACATAATGAGCTCTTTCTTTTCCTTTCCAAAAAGTGGTTTCTTGGCTGCTACCTTTCAAAATGACAAATCCAAAATGATCAATAGGAGTTTTTTTTGTTTGTTTGTTTAATTTCTTCAGTTCTTTAATATTGTGTAAAATGTCCTGTATTTTTTGGCTGTTTATTTGGCTTCTTTAACGTCGCTATCGGCACCAGTGGCCATTTAAGCGACACACATAGGTGTGTATGGATATAACACACAGGTTATATCCATACACAAGTTCATCTTAACACCAGTCACATGCATATAAACAAATCAATGCCAATTTGGAGTAATCAATTAACTTAACACGCATGTCTTTGGACTGTGGGAGGAAACCGGAGTACCCGGAGTAAACCCACGCAGACACGGGGAGGACATG
>JAVSBV010110111.1:0-21993 GCA_033117975.1 Parotocinclus spilosoma | reverse complement strand
TTTACAGTATTATGCTTCGCATGCTGAGTACCTATACATTGTGTTGTAGATCGTTTTAAAAACTTGGTTGCAAATTTATTTTTCAATGAATAAAGTTTGTATGTAACAGTAGTTCTTGTTTGTACGTTCCCTATACGTGTAAATCGCACAATAAAGGTTTAATAATCATTTAATATGTTACATAGCATGTCCCGTCTTGTAACATAGGGCATGTTCGTTTAATCAGACCTGCCAGTTATTAGGACCAAAACCATCGCGTCCAGATGTGGTCCCATTAACCGGAATCGACTGTACTTTAAATTATAGACACAGCCGACTGGGAACAACCAACATCTTTTGCCACACTGTGTGTTGGATTTCCTTCATAAAGGAGCTTGCAATCCTTTCCATTGTTGTAAGTGATACTCCCATGTTGGGGTCATGAGTTGTTTCAATTAGCTGTATCCAGCAGCTTAATAAGGTTTTTAAGCACTCTATTTTAACAGCAGACTATTTAGACTTTGTGCCAATATTTGTTTTCAAAATGCAAATTACACAGTGATTCCATATGGTTTTCCCCAACCTTGCATGATTTAATATTTTAAAGTGATATGAAACAAAACATGCTACTAATTAAAACACTCAGACACTTCACAGAGACCAAAACAAGAGTCTTTGGAATGTAGGATTAAGACCCCTTCTGGGACATGAACCTGGTAACACTCATGAAATGTGTAAGACGACAAAACATGATATGTGAATAATACCACCATAGTGTTCTAAAGCTTTCCTATGTGAGGAACTGTTGTAATAATATCTCAGAAATTTATCGCATCCATCCCAGTCCCAGTCCAAGTATACATAATATCCATTTGTAAGTCTGTGAAACTGATGTCTGGACCAAGAGGCACTTAGATGCTTTGAACAACAAGTGATTATCATGGTTTTATCATTTATTTGATTGGATATCATGGAAGTCTTAAAGGAAAAATCTGGTTTTCATCTTTAATTAGGCCAGGTTTTGCTTTACTTCAAAGCAAATGTCTATATCTACTACTGTTAATAATTAAACGGACAAAATTGTATATAGACTGTTACTTAGTTTCAGTTTATTTTCCACATCTGAGAAAAGGCAGACCCATTCTGTAATTAGGTTTCTCATCCTAGCACATGCAATAGATTAAAAAACCTGAACCAGGCTCTCTCACACACATAAAATGGCTCAGTGATTTCAGGGAAGGAATCTGAATTATTAAAGATTGTGCAATAATTCAGGCTTTCTTCCCAGCAGTGCTGCTAGCCCTATTGCTGTACGACACACACGGGACCTCACTGTTAGATCTGGGTCAGAGTGGAGCCATGCAAACCTAGTAATAAGCTTTTTGATGCAGATGAATATAAATCTGAATTCATCATTAAATCTTTTACCTTGCTCTCTTATACCTGCTTTACACCACTCAGTACAGACACGCCTGGGTCTGTCATTGAACAACAAATCTGTCACGTTCCCCAATTACATGAAATCGTAACCTTCCGTTTTAGGCTGTATTTTGTTCTGTATAAATACATTCGGTATGATGATAGTCATTAGTTTACAGTTCGCTAGAAGAATGTTCCTTAGAGCTGCTCAGAAAAAAATCAGCAATGATCCCACACAGAAATTTACAACAGTAGAAAAGTATGACACTCCAGTGTGCAAGAGATGAAGGTCAAGTTAAACTCCATTCATCACACAAGTCTCAACACTGTGAATGAGTGCGTGTCTGGCTCCGTGTGTATCCTGGCTCAGTGCTGGAGATGATACGCTAGTGTAAACATCAATTCAGCTGTGTTTAGAAGGAAACCGGAAAGTGGACGACAGATTTCTGCTGTCTCACAAAACCGAGCACGTTCTCGCCGTGTGGAAAAGGTGTTCACGTGAAGGAATGTCCCATTTTCCCCCTTTTTCCTTCCTTTCTTTTGGGAAACCCATCAACCTCTCATGATCATACCTAAATAATGATGTTACTCTAAAAGACTGGCTTTTTAGAGAGACCTTAAATATCCCACATGCTTTACTTTTCTTTACTAGTTCTCTTTTTTCCCCTTCATTTCTATTCTGTTGCATCAGATGGTCATTTGACATAAGGGTGGATAAGGGTGGACTGCTATTATTTTGAACACTTAGAAAACACCATTTGCTGCTTGTTACAAATAAGTAGTTAAAGGTCATCCACACACACACAAATCTCTCAACACAGAGCTAGAACAATCTCTAGTCCAAACGTGAGCTAGATAAAAGCTGGCGAAAAACGCACCTCTGCCCCAAAACATAGACCTGCAGTGTTGACTGGCTGGGTAGAAAATCAAAACACACTGTACTAGAGTGCAACCTAACAATGCTGTAATAAAACACTGCCAGCACCTAAATTATTGCCTTACAACAAGAAGGTCCCGGGTTCAATCCCCAGGTGGAGCGGCTTGGGTCCTTTCTGTGTGGAGTCTGCATGTCCACCCGTGTCTGCGTGGGTTTACTCCGGTTTTCTCCCACAGTCCAACGACATGCGGGCTAGGTTAATTGGCGCCTCCAAATTGTCATTGACTTGCGTATGCAAAACCCCAGCCGTGTAACTGGAAACAGCTGCACGCCAGCCCCAAGCCTGGAAATGAGGAGGGGTGGAGAAAGCAATGGTAAACTATTCCACTATCCTGCCGAAATACTTCACGGATCACATCGATGAAGGACAGAAATGTGTGGAGATCAATGATCCATCAAGTGACCGAGAGTCGGCTGCGACTGGACGGTTAATTCCATCCCACTGTGCTGTATACTGTAATATAGTATACAATAATACAGTGACTTTGCTGTTTTGACTGTGTTTACGACCAAGATGTCCTGACTCAAAGACGCATTGAATTTTCATATTGTAATTGTAAGACCACGGGCATTGATGTGCTAGTCATTAAACAGCACATACCTGTACTAATAATCACTCCTTCATTCAGAGGCGCCATGGCAAACCAGCAGCCCACTGGAAGGTTTTGGGGAATTTGACGAAATGGATATTTAGGCTTGAGGGACATTAGACTTAAGGTTCAGGGCCAATAAGCAGTAGGAGGTATAAATGGTTATAGCTCATGTACTAAGGAAGGATAGTTTTTGCTCTGCTTTCTTGACAGCCATTTATCCTGAAACGGACACCACTCCTTTAGCTTTTAGTAAGTCCCCTTCCACACAAACACACACCAAAACACATGTGCAAACACACACCGAGATGCCAGACACCCCCTGCCAGCCTAGTACCATCCCTCAAAGTCCAAATTGCAGTTAATTAAAACACGTCAGGAAGTTTAGGAAAGACCAGACCATGTTGTAAAGTCAGGATCACAGTGTGTCATTAACATTCCTGGGGACAGCAAGTCCTGCATATATCAGTGTCTTACCATCTCACTCATCCAGTCACACTAACTAATACCTAGGGACAATTTAGGATAGTTAGTCCACTTACAGGCATTCTTCTGGAAAACAGGGGAGAGCTGTAGTATCCAGACACAGCAAGAACATGCAAAGCTTCAAATGGCCAGAACAATTTAGCACTGTCATCTGTAAATACAAGTTAATTGAGTGTGCTAGCTACTAAAGCATATGGAATAGGAACAGCTGGGAGAGATTAAATCCTTATGCTAGTTCATGTTCATCTAAGTTTTGGAGTAAAGTGGAATTCTCAATTGGAATACAACCATAAATGTGACTCCATAAATCAGTTTCGAAAACCACATCATGACTGACTTGGTTTGAATTGGACACATCTACCTTTGTCTGACTGGTTGCTGGTTTAACCCATTTTTTAAATGTCCTAGAAGTGTTCAGGTTTAGGCTTTTGACTTATTTTTCCATAACGTTGGTTACAAACGCGGGGACAATATGCCGATGTTTTATTGTATCCTGATTTTGCGATCGTGATAGACTACACTTTTCCGAGCGTATCGAGACCGTCAGTGCTTGATGGCAAACTAAACGTCTCATTTTCAAAGGGGTCAGTAGTCCTGTTTAATTATTGAGAGCCTACTTTTTTACAATTTCCCAGGATATGATTTAATTTCCTCTAAACGTGAAATTAAGCAATATGATATAAACTTTGTGCAATTACAAGGAATTTCCATAATCACATACACACATGCTCTCCCCCCGACAGCAGCTCTGAGAATGCTAGGCGTGTGTGTCCACATGGCCACGCCCTATCAGTGCGAAAGTGGGCTTTAAACTATATGCTTGCACGGGCTCACCCTGGTGTGTGTCTAAAATGTGCGGGTTGTGTGTATTTATCAATGCTGCAGTGAAAGCCCTGCTGACTCTATTGTCCTGACCATGTGCTGCCGTCGGAGCAAAACATGAAAAACGAACACAAACGGGCATCCCGATGGATTATGTGACAATGGCATCATTACAAAGGGTTACAAATGTTACATAAAAACAAGCACGGACTCAACCTGCGACAGCTACTGCCCGCTTAGCTCTGTGGCTAACACTGTGTTATATTTAAACTGAAAACCCATAAGGCACGTTGTTTCTTAAAGCATAGACTTTGGCCTTCAACTGCTTCTAACCTGTTTAGATCCCCGGGGACATTTTCGTATTAACCTTTCTTCGTATTACAATTTTTGGCAATCAGACACAATCACTTGCTGATGCGTTTCTTGAGAAAGCAGCTTTGCTTTGATCATCCTGTAACGTTCACCTTGTTCCCCTTTGCTTGGACACCATCGCTTTTACTCAAGTAAGCATTCTGTTCGTTTTTTAAAATAAATATTATTCAAATTAAAGTAAAAGTCCTGATCCAAATAAGTATATGACATTGTAACAAATAAAGAACTACATTAATTACTTATTTTGTTTTGAAAAATATAATTAAGTCCTGTGTTACTTGCTACAATTACATTGCAAATGAATCAAAGAAAATATTAAAGCCTAATAACTGCATTTGCAGGAGCCAGGCATACCGCAGCGTGACTGAAAGCAAAGACACAACAACGCAATAGAGCAAAATACCCTCTTTAAAACTAAATTAAACAAAAGGTTGGAGGAAAGTAATCTTCAGACATTCTCACTCCCTCGCAGGCCCCCAACTCAACCCTTTGCTTCTGGCCATCCCATTCACTAGTGTAGAGGTTTCTTTCAGTCCCCCCCCCCCAAATCCCTTAATCACATCCCCACTATTTAACCACTTTAACTGCCACTGTTATGGCAAAGTCATATATAGGTCATTTAAATCGTTCCTTTGTGGCAAACTACAAGGACGGACTCTAAAAGATCAAGATGAACTCTGCACTGTTCAAAAGTCTTAGGCCACCATTCGATTAGACGTAGCATTGTTGTATTGTTTAATAATGCTTAAATGGCCATATGTAATGAATCCTCAATCTAATTTCTTACAATGCAACCAGGATTGGGGGGAATTAAATGCAGTATTAACAAACTGAAGTAACACAGAAAAAAGAGCTTCTATTGGCTACATCGGTAAGTATTGGTAAGCGTCCATCAGGATGCCAAGTTGACCAGAGCTTTTTCAAGAAAGGTCTTGTTTTTTAGAAGGGTAGCAGCCAAGAAACTGCTTTGTGCTTTTGGGGAACAGGGTGAAAAGGCTAAGATACACTAAACCTTACAAACATGATTGAAGATCAGTGGAAAAGAGGATTATGGAGTGACGAATCCAAGTTTGAAATTGTTAGATCCAGTAATTGACAGTGTTGGTCAATATGCCATTGCTGAAAGCCCAGCACCAAATTTTGGTGCATCTCTAATGTAATGTTGGTTTTGTATTGCAAAGATTGCAGCAACGTCTTCTATCGTTCCAAGGTAAAAGCAGAGATTTATGCAACTTTGATTTGAAATCCGTTTCTGAGTGAGGCCAACCTTCTCAAGCCAGACCAAGTCATTTTCAGCAGACTTCACTTTTCTTACTAACAAATTCCTGAAAGTGTAGAATATGTACTTACAAATGACTGGACTTAACGGAAACATGCATAGTTTCAGAAATGATTTGTTTATTCAAGCTCCACCTTCATATGCGAAGCACAAAACTGGTTCACCTAGCATAACAAATCTCGGCATACCTCTCACTGACTGTGCGAGGGTATGCACGGCTTGGAGGCCACCCCTCAGAACAAAGGGCGTCTTTATGCCAGCTGCCTGAAAGTGCCACCGTGGGAAATCGGGGGGTTGTTTTTCTACTGTTAGCATCTTTATTCAGCCTGAATCCCAAGTGGATTTCAACTCTATATATGTGTACACTTCAGAAGGCCAGAGGCTAACGGCTAGTGCGCTCTTGGTCTGTGTTGTTGACGCAGGATTGAGAAACAGAATCCTAGTTGGCGCTCTCAGATCTAACAGGGAGGGATTCAGTCTTGAAGGTTGAATGGGGCTCGGTGGCCTGTGGTGAGGCGAGGTGATTCTCAAAGTGGAGACAAATGGTCAAGCCTAAGAGGCCGATGCATATGAAAACAAGCACAATTAGCAAGCACGTTCGCATGTCTTTGATGTTTGCATAAACCAATCTGAAACCTTCCATTATCAAGCAAGACAGAAGTTGCACCCTGAACAAGCGATTACCCTGTTTTGGGTAAATATACGTATAACCTCAGACCCTCATGCTAAGCCGAGACAAAATGCAATGCATCAGTACCACTTTTTCCAATAATTGATAAAGTTATCAAAACCAACTGTAATTGTCAGTGTCCGAAAGTGTGATTCAGCTGTTCCTGAATTAAGAGAAGCTTTTGTTAAAAGAGGTGAAATAAATAACACTAGACATCCTCCCTTGTGGTGCTATTTAAAAACTATTTGCAAATACTTTACAAAGGTAATAATGAGAAAATGTAAAATAATAAACAGTTGTAAGACCTTCCAAGACCTGAGAAAATTCTGTTTAAGACCCATAGTAACTACTTAACCTTCGGCATGCTCATGGTGAGTCCACAGGTGAGTACAGGTGTGCGATAATCATGTGGGGGTATTTCTCTTTTCTGTTATTGTTGACATCAGTAATTAGACAGTACCAACTGTATATCTTGGTTCTAAAGTATTTAGAAAATGTTTGAACCCATCCCTCTGAACTGGCACTGCGTCTGTCACAACCCGATTGATGACAGCATTTATGTCTTGCCCTGTGTTGCTTTTCTGCTCATAAAGCACTTCTTTGCTGGACGATACCGCTATAGTTTGCCTAGTGTGTTTTTGTGCTGGTACCTGGACTGGCTTGAGGCCGACGCTAATTACACCAAAGTGATGAAGTGATGGAGATAGCATGATGTGTGCACGCTTATCACCAAACAATGTACGTTAGCTACTTTTCCCTGAAAATAGTTGGTAAGACTAAGTGTCAGAGAGTCATTTCTGCCGTACTGCACTCTATTTTTTGTTTATATATTTTCAATAAATTAATCCCTGGTGTTTGGTGTAATAGCACAGCTAAATAACTATTAACATATTTACCAAACAGAGGCAAACCAACTATTTACAAAATAAGTGCTAGCAGGGCTGTTCCCATGGCAGAATGTTAGATTCTCTGCCATCGCACCTGTGCCAAGCTACCACTGTTGGGCCCTTGAGCATAATTTAATTCATAAATTAATCCATAATTGCTTGAATTGTAAGATTGTGTCAGTGGAGTGTGTCATGTCAGGCTTTAACATGAATGTTGGTTGATGTGTTTATGGAATGCTGCTAAGGACACTGTCTCTCTGTCGTGTGTGTGTGTGTGTGTGTGTGTGTGTGTGTGTGTGTGTGTGTGTGTGTGCTGTATAATGTGCTGTGCTTTTGCCTTTACAATTTTTTAAGAATTCGGACAGAAAATAGTTCTAGTTGGCATTAGGATACAGTGGCAATTAATTATTGCGACCTCCCCTTACACTTAAACACTGGCAGCTTCATCAGGATGCCATCAGGATGAGGCCTGAAGAAATTTAGAACGGTATAAGCTGAAAAAAAATAATACTGCATAATAGCATACATTACAGCATAATACTGTAAAAAACAAGTTCTTACTCAATTCCAGTCAACGTTTAAAGAACTTATCCAGTGTAATCTGACACTCTTTTGCAGTGGCTAAGTGGCGACTTGTGGCTTTTTTGTAGTAAATGGAAGGAATGTTAGGCAAAGACCTGTAGGTGGCAGTAGAGGGCTGGGGAGAAACTCGAGAGTTTTCGGGTAATTATGCCAGAGACAAAGAGTTTCTTCATGGATATTACATACTGTACACGTTCTTTGGTCAGATTAAGCGGAATTTTGGTCCAAATAAGCTAATAACATTACACGTATATAATGGGATTTGTTTGGGTACTTTAGGATTTGGTCTGAATAAGCGCCTGGTCCTATTAACCAATGGTCCCATTAACCGAAATCGACTGTAAATAGTAAGAGTTTGCAGGCCTCGATCAGTCCCAGAATGAAGGTTAATTAACACTGAGTGCATAGGAATTTCTGGTCACCATGTACAGTGCAGGTAAAGCCTCTGTAGACATGCAGGACAGAGTTGGAGATACCATTCCAAACCTAAACACAGACACAGCTACCATACCTCCACCATGTACTGTATAATTCTCACCTAGATCAATCACGCAATCAAGACAGGGTTGGACTCAAAACAGCATTTTTTGGGTTCTTTGCGGGTAACATGAATAGCTTTCTCATCCAGTTTGAACAACAGACGTCCTGTAATACCGCTGATCGAATGATGAGCTCGGGACACAACGTGCAGCGTCATCAAGGTTACACCAAGGTGCGCCGCTTCGGTAAACGGGCCGCATGCTGCTGCCGGATCAATACTGTCTCTCACTGATTACCGCATGTCCAGTACAGAGCCACATGCACGCGCAGATGCTTTAACCTTGCGGCAGCATTTAATTTCGTTTCTCATAGCGAGCTACGAAGGGAGTACAGGCATTTATTCCATCCCACAGGCTGCATTAGAGCACTTTAAAATATATATATATATATATATATATATTGCGTTTCGGCCTGTGCCATCCTTCTAAAGGACAGTCGCGTCTGCGGCCAACTGCAACGCAAAACACGCAAGCATTGAAGTTGGTATTAAGGACCGCGCAAAATCGTGGCGCATCCGAAGATGCAGAAAAGTGGCATCGCGTACAAACATTTACCTCGTCTAAACCGATCGCTTAACTCGTCTGAACACACACGGCGCATGATGTGGTTCCACATGCGTTTGAGCTCGAGCTCGGGTTCATTCTCCTACCTCTTTGCGCTTTTCACCTGAGATGATGAGGATGATAGCGGCGGATCTGACACTCGCACACTTTTTGCTGCATTGACTCAGCGCTCTCCGGCAGATGTACCACGTGACGCCGCGCTGCGCCGTTCAGGAATGACCGTCCCGACTCGGTTTAGTGATCCGATTCTGTCCGACAAACCCGTTTAAATGATTCGAGCCGCGCGAGTATGATTCATTCGGTTCTGCTAAGGTTAGAAGTTATATACTGCCAGGTTGCAGTGCAAAAACATGACACTCAACTCTATTAGATCACCCACTATTACGGGATGATGTGCTATATTAACAGTTTTCTAAATGTGGCATGTTAACTGTGCTTTTAAGAATTATAGTTTGATGTTTTCACGTGATTGAGCGATCATTTCGTTTTCTTGCGTGTTCATATGTACGTCAGATAAATCACCAACCTTGTATAACGGTGCTTTTTTTTTTAAGCTAAGGCACGTGCTTCAATCTAATTGGTATTATTACTTTCCTAAAATCTGTTTTCATCGTTACAAGTTTGACAACGTTTGATTCGTTCACACTTGCGGATCCACTCGCTTCATTGATTCACATCAAAGAGTCGTTTTAGTAGAATCAATTCCCGACTCGCCCATATTCACCGCCTTGGCATCAGAGCTTTACTCCATATTTTAAAGAGCACATAACCTTCAAACTTAAGCTAAACCCTTCTAAACTAACGGTTTCCCATCCCAACACAAGTTTAGAATTCAAACTGCTACTTTGCCAAACCATTCCAAGTCCAGCGCGTCAAAATTTATAACGAGGAAACCGCCCAAATCTGGCAACGCTGCAGCATAGTCTGCTTCAGAAACTGCGGATCTGTAACCTGCAATTCTCCATTTAAAAAAAGTGGAGCAGGACGCATAAAACCGAGAGGAAAACATCCCAAATCTGCCAGATGCAGTAAAGTTAAACATCTGTGACCTTTCTTGGGGAAACAGCCTTCACGGTATGCGCAAACACAACACTGAACAACACCAACTCTGAGCCGTGGGGAAGGTTTTGAGACTCCCAAAGCAACCGGATCAGGACTGAATCACATGTACCTCTAAAACCGCCATCTGTTATTCCTCACCATGTCGTAGTACTACGTGTGGTTTGGGACGCAGCCCATGTTTACGCAACAAGATGCATTCTCGAATCCAAAAGCGTAGTACAATTTGCAATCGTGCAATGTTGTTGTTACCCGTTATGTTCTCCTCTGTAGTTGTTGAGTCGCCCATCGTCTTGTCAGGTCAGATTTATCCCAGCAATAATGAGTTGTAAAAGCAGATCATTGGACGTTCTCTTTCCCACTTTTGCGCTTTCTTTAAGGTTCAGTATGCAAGCCTCGTTCGGGCAGCGACCCCCTTCTGCCGGACCCTTCTTCCTGTGCACGTCTGACACCTTGGAGAAAGGAAGTGTGGACTGACCGCGACTTTCCGTCTGACTGAGCCCCTCCTAAAGAGCCTCCTGCTGCTTTTGCACTGACCTATTGACCCAGTCTTCTAAGTTTACATTTACACACACACATCAGACAGATCGTTGTACAATATCCACAGTACAGAGCAGGACCTCTTCAGCTTTATACAGCTGCCCATTCCTTCATACATTTCACATTTCGCTTGGGTGGTAGCACAGGTTTTAGTGGTTTTAAGGGTAAAAAAAAACAACCTCCTCTGTCAGTAGACATTTAGTGAGACAATCCTGAGGCTCTTGTCCTCATAATAAACTCTAATTCATTTATTTAAACTTTTATTCAAAGAGACTTAGGACACTGACCAAGCAACTCAGGATTACAGGATTACAGTACCTAATTACCTTTCCAATAGTCCATAACCTTGGACGAGCTGTAAAGGTACTGCAGTAATGGCCAGTAGGACGAAAGTTCAAGTAATAGGTGTTTTTAGGGTAAAATAATAATAATAATAATAATAATAATAAATAATTCCTGCTCACAGCATATTTGTGATTTTGTTTTTTGTGTGTTATGTGTGTTATCCTGAAAGTATTGTTATTACTTTTAAATTGTTATCTTTAAACATTGATGATTGGGTACTGTTTAAGGAGGAAGGAAGGCAGAGTTGCTGGTTCGCCCACCAGTAAACGCTCAGCTCTCCCCGGCATGAGAGAAAGGGCGCTAGCAGCCCGTCCACGGAGTGGAGCCTGTAAGCGAGACAAATAAAAAAGGTAGTGTCTAGATGGGATTAGTGCACTGTGTAAATAAGGCATATTTGTGTTGGTTCGCACTGGTGTGCGTCTTTGAGCTCGGATTTTCCAGCCCGTCTTAACATCCTCACGTGTGAGGAATTCAGATAATTCCTTTAGCATATTTGTGTTCATACTAATATTCAAACATTTAAACCATGGTAAACTGAACGAGTTAGCTGTAATTATTATATTATACACATAGTAAGTATATATTCGTATTCAAGGTACAATGTTTGTCCATTGTACCATTGTTTGCATTCCTGGTGTGAAATATCCTATGATTACTATTTTTTTTTTTAACTACTCATACAATCTGTTGGTTTGGGTGGTCCCCCAGTTTAAATGAAACCTACATCACTAAATCAAGTCCTAGTACTTCCAAATTGCCACTGATGATCCCTGCATTCTGTGGGTTCTATCTTGTAAGATTGTATCAGTCATAAGTTGCTCTGTATAAGGGCGTCTGCTAAATGCTGTAAATGAAGCTTAACTGCTGAGTCATTTCTCCCCTCTATATAATTTACAATGACTCTTTACTTTTAGATAGGTACAACCTCAAATCAGAAATGTTGGGACAGTGTGGAAAAGCCTATGGGAAACGTGTTTTTTTTTAAATTTATTTACTTTGACCTTAATTTGATGGCAGACGCTGAGATATTTTATTAACATTTATTTTGTTAATAGACGTCCAGTCCTGCCCTTAAAGCCTGCAATGCATTCCAAAAACAGTTGGAACGTAAAGCATTTACCACTTGTAATTTTGCCATTCCATTTCACCACACTTAAGATGTTTTGGCACAGAGGTTACCAAGCGCTTTAGTGCTTCAGCTGTTTTGTCCCATTCTTCCAGCAAACATATCTTAAGAAGTGCAGTCCAAATAGTCCAACATTTGTCGCATTTTTCATTTCAACATTTCCACACACACTCTATTGAGGACGGGTCAGGACTGCAGATGGGCGAGTTCAGTATCTGTAGACTCTTATTCCACAGCCATGCCTTTATATAGTGTGCAGCATGTAGTTTTACATTATCTTGTTGAAAAGTGCATGGACGTCTCTGGAAAAGATGGGGTCTTGATGGGAGCATAAATTGCTCTAAGATCTCGGTGTACTTTTCTGCATTAATGCTGAAATTTATGCACCATTAATTTTGGACCACAGTTTCAGTTCAGCAATATCATTGGGGTGTCTGGTGTGAATTGATCTCTTGAGGTAATGCGAGCATCCCAGGCAGGATGATGTCAGGTCTCTGACTGGGCCACTCCAGAAGGCATATTTTCTTCTGTTGAAGAAATGCTTTGGGTCGTTGTCTTGTTGCATCACCCGTCCTCTGAGCTTCAGCTAACGGACAGATGGTCTTAAGTTTTCCTGCAAAATATCTTGAACCATTCGGGAATTAATTTTTTTTTTATCATTGACAGCTGTGTGTTCAGGCCATGAGGCACCACATCAGTCCCAGACCATGATGACCCCTCCCCACCATAATTCACAGTTAGAATGAGGTTCTCTACACATAGCATTGTGTGCTCCTTCCAAACAACTGCATTTTGGTTTTATCTGTTCGCAGGCTATTTTGCCAGTAGTACTGTGGAACATCCAGATGCTCTTTTGCAAAAATTAATTGTGCAGCAATTTTATTTTAAGAGTAGTGGCTTTCTCCGTGGTACCCTCCCTGTCTTGTTAACTGTTTTACTTATTGTTGATTTTTCAACAAAAATTTTAGCATGTGCCAGAGATTTCTGTAAGTCCATTAGCTAACTTTGTGCACCAGTCTGTCTTACTGTGGACACATGAACATCAGGAACATTATTCTTCAAAATAAAATATCCCCTAATATTTGTAAGCAGTGTATTGTGTAGTGTGTTACCCTTTCCAGCTTCGTGCAAGTCAACAATTTTTGAACATAGACTTTCTGAAAGCTCTTGGTTGACATGGTTTACATCAGGCAATGTTTCTTGAGAGCAGCAAACTTAAACCTGGTGTATATATGCTTTTATAGGGCAGGGGAGACGTCCAATCTCATCACATTGATCGAACTCCAGATTGGATGACTAATGGCTCCAGTTAGCCTGGTGTTCATGCACCTTTTCCACCCTGCACTGTGAATGTTTACGTGGTCAGGAAAATATGAAAACATATACATTTTGTGCAGTATTAGTTTATACTAATATTATAATATTATATATAGTAGGTCTTTCACATACTTTTTCTTACAACTATATTTATCACTCACTCACGATGCTCACTTAATTGGATCACCAATCACTTCCAGCATGGAGTCACCTCCCAGGGGGGACCAGTGTTTCTGGTAAAGGCTCCAGACTTCATGTAACCCAAACCGGCATAAAGTCATTACTGTAGCTCAGTGCATGTATGAAAGGCTGTGTAGTTTGAAGCCATAATGTCAGGGTGAAGGCAGTGCATCCAACCAAATCAACCATCCAACCAATTCCCACCATCGCCAAGGCGCTCCTTGACAGTGAGCAACAGCACAAAACTTCATTTTGTAGGCATGTTGTCTTCTTGTGGCCAACAAAATATATTTTGTAGCTGTAGCTATCTAGCTACCATTTTTAAAGGGCTGCTCTACGATCAAACCAAATTTCATGATTTGGATCACGTTTTAGAGGAGAAATGATTAGCTCAGAGGTTTACATTCCATTTCCATCCTGGATTAAGAATGCCTCATAGACGTGTCTAATATGAAATGAGTGGCACAGTTGCTTTTGTGTTGTTTCAATCACATTAGCGTAAAAATGTTGAAATTCAGGATCAAGCACTTCTTCTTGCAGCTACTTCTGGTTCACATTAGGAGATTATGAAACTGAAGATTGGTCATGGCCATACACACGGTGTCAATAGAAAATAGATTTTTACCCCATCTAGTGGTGACTTCCAGCCTGACCCTATAAGACCTTTAAATCTGCATTTCACACAGATATAACAGGTTGGCAGGCGTGGGGAACCTAAATACAAACAAAATATTTCATAAATGCTGCCAAGTTCGTCATGGTCATTTGCAGAAAACCTTGATATTTAACCCAAATAATTACCTGACAGTTTGAAACACTGTCACTGCATTTTAGTCACAAACAAGGTACAAAATCTATTATTCTGATTGGCTCTTCTTCAGCTGCCTAGAGACTAGAGACTGGAACTGCCTAAATAAAAAAATCAATAGATGTGCAATATTTAGGCTTCCATTCTAAGGAAGGTTTCTTACTCCCCTTTTGAGAAGGGGGGCATAAGAGGGTTGGGGCGTTTTATTTTATAAACAATTAGTTATTTTAATATTTTGTGATAATGTAATTTTTTTTGCACAGTTTTTTCTTATAGACATGCACGGTCTAACGTCGATTTGATTAACCTCCATTAATGGACAAAAAAACATGCAAAACATTCCCTAGTGGTCTCAGACTTTAGATCCAAGTGTGTGTGTGTGTGTGTGTGTGTGTGTGTGTGTGTGAGAGAGAGTTGATTTAGCTTTACATACAAGCAAGTAAGGCCAGACTTGCTTGTTTTGCGGATCTGCCGACCATCATATTTGAAGAATACAAAAAATAATAATTATTTTTGGTATTTCTATGATCCGCCGCAGCACCAATGGTTGACATTTTTAGCTTTTTATTTAAATCTATTTAGCTTTTTCTTTTTTTTTTTCTTCCTCCTTTCTTGTATTGATTCCACATAGTCCTCGAGAAATTAAAAAGTGCTGAAAAATAAATATTTATTTATATTTTTTCCTCCCTCCTCAGTAGATTCTTAAGTAGGGACATCCGAGGAACAAGCAATTAAAAAAGTCTGACCTAAAGTCAACAGTCTGAACGTTTTCTAGAAAAGAGCTTAATTAATTCTGGGGGTAGTGACCTGAAGGTCCACCAGGGGGGAGTATCGATACAGGGAAAACAACAGTCTCAATTCGTTTTGTTTATTTACTTATCATTTTTACCATCTTTTCTTTTTTTCTTTTTGAAAAGCTCATTGCAGGAAATTGTCTTCTTTTGAACTAAACAAGATATTCAGATGTGTAGAGTTCGGGTCACAATGAGCAAAAGAGATTTTTTTGAAGGATCTAATACAGAACAATCGACACTGTCTTTATTTGCTCTTCAAACAGAAACAGTGAGAGAAAGAAAAACTCGTGTTAGCTAGAATACCATAATGCTGTATGTACAATACAGAGACATTCAGCATAAGCAATAAACAATCTGTCTCAGTTCTTGATTAATGTTTTAACAGTTGAATCTTGTGTGAACTACGCTCACTGGCCACTTTGTTACACCTCTATGACCATTTTATCAGCTCCACTTATCAGATAAATTCACTTTTTAGTTCTGCAGTTACTGACTGTGTATCTACAAGCTTTGTTACAAACATCTAGGCATTTAGCAGACGCGACCAACGGCTGATACGGTCTTAGAATTGACAGTTTTACAATTCTAGCAACTCTGGGTTAAGGGTCTTGCTCAAGGACCCAACAGTTGTAGCTCGGTGGAAGAGGGATTTGAACTCTGGACTCTCTGGGCCACAGTAAAAGTAGCAACTCAGTTTTTGGTCCCATTTTCACTGTTCTCTGATTGTCAGGATCCTCACATAATCAGATCAGTACTATTTTTGGGTGGTGGATCATTCTTAGTACTGCAGTGTCACTGATGTGGTGGTGGTGGTGTGTATTGAGCTGGTGTGAGTGGATCTGACAGAGCAGTGCTGCTGGAGTTTTTAAGCACCATGCTCATTCACTGTGCACTATATTAGACGGTTAATCCACCATATAAATGTAATGTAAGAGACAGTAGCTCATCTTTTTTTTTCACAGTCTTCATTAGTCCTTGGAACCAGGTTCTATGATTAAAAAAAGAGTTTGATGAGTTTACTGATTATTAATATTGACATATTAGTGATATTAACAAATATTAGGTACACCGCTCATAAAAATTAGGGGATATTTCATTATGGGATATTTCATTTTTAAATACCCCCTCATTTTTGTGAGCATTCTGCTGTTGTGGCTTCATGGACTGGACTATGAACCATAAGGTCCAAGGTTCACGTCCCACCTCTGTCAAGCTGCTAAATGACTGTATGTAAATGTAAGTTCAATTAAACCTGCCTAATACCCATGTTCAGTATGGTAAAGAATGGGCTTTTTTATTTCAACCCTTTTATTTGCTTAAGAAATTCATTTAAAAAAACATTTTTGTAATGCCAGCTTAGACTAGTGCTCAATGAAAAAATGCTACCAAACTCAAACGATGAGGAAAACTGTTTTAAAATGCCAACTATTATTAAAAACAATTAAAAGGACCCACAGTTTAAGCGAATATCTTAAGAAGGGGATTTTAGAGATTAGATTTTTTTTTTCTGTGCGCCCTTGCGACTTTAAGTAGGTGGAACAAAGTCAAATCTCCATTGTTAAATCAGCATATTCACTTGAATTAACATCTACAGTGTCCAGCTGCTGTTATGTAAACTCAGGGTCAATTCAACACTTGGGATTTGTCTGGGCCTTTAGCAGATCCTCAGGGATTTTCTTTGCTTCCCTCAGCTTGTATAATAAATACAAATTCCAGGAAACCGGATAAGACTGTCCAGGCCACAATCTCCTTAAGCTTTTCACCCACAGCTTAAAGGGGTTAAATGACACTTGTCACTTACTTTGCCGCCCTTCTCAGCGGGAGCAACGCACCTACTCGTAATATGTAGAGGTCAAGGGTTTGCACTTGCACTCCCGCATTAGCCAGATGGCGACATGAGAAAGCCACAAGCAAATAATTCAACGCTGCAGCTCTCAGCGTGTCCGTGAACTCTCTTACAGGGCTTAGGCGAAAGACAGAGTGAAAAGAGAAATCAGCCCAACACTCATTAAATCTTTAAAGAGCGCTTTAGTCACGCCGCTAATCTGCCCGTTTTGCATGTTCAAGCAGCATTTGTGTTCGGTCCAGGCTTGCGTTGCAAATGTCAAAGAACGTTTAGGCCTGCGTTAGCAAGCAACATGTTAGGCTCTTTAAATGCTTAAAAAATGTTAAAAAGAGGAAAACAAATCAAACTCTTAATGATGCATCGACAAGCCTTCTACCAACCAAGCATCATTATGGCCTGGTTAAGAGTAAAGCCTGCTGGATGATTGATTACCAAACATGTGAAAACATCCCAGGATAGAATAACATCTTTAACATCTGTAGTATAGAGTAAAGGCCAGTGCTTACCCTAACCTATCACATTATCATAACAGTTAGTCTTTTTAAAAGTATTATTTTCAATCTATTAGCAGGACTGGGTGGTGCTTAGATACATTTTTAGAGACGTCTTACTAAAGATCCCTGCACAATATGGCATATACACTTTTTTTTTTTATCATCCCAGTGTCAAACCACATGGTGTGTTAAGCTGATCCTCAACACTGGCCTTTATTTTACTATAGGTTCCACTGTCTTTGTCACTGCACCACAAATGGTAGTCCTTCTATACTAACAGCATGGCAAATACACGTGATGTACAGCATTGTAAGAAAATTATTTGTCTATTTCAAAGTAAAATAATGTGACTGGACCAAATTGCATCCACAGGACATGTTCCCCAGATGGGATGCCATTCCACTAGAGCACTGGCAATGGTCAGTACTACAATTTGATCCCTGACTGGTTTTCCCTCCTTTAGGCATGGCCATTTGTCCCTGTACCATGCCAGACCTTAATATATACACAAAAATGGTAGAAATACATCACCTTAGTAGCAAGCAAAGGTACTCATTAGTACTCTTGTAGTTCACTGGTTAAGTTGCAGGACTGAAGGTTGAGGGCCACTCTTCCAGTGTGTTTGGCCTTATTCAGAAATGACCTTCAACTGTCAACACAACCTTTCAAAATGCAGTCTAAGAAACAGAGGGACAGCGTCCTTAACAAGGTTGACTTTGTTTAAGGATCTGAACCATCCATTGCTTGGATTGTACCATTTTATCAGTTGTTAGTCACTGTGAATAAGGCTGAATCTCAATGTAGTACCTTTAGTATACACCGAGCTGTAACATTACCTTCTACACACACTGGACGCTGTATTCTGTCATTTCTATAGTGCTGTCATTTATATTTGACCGTGTTCTTCAGTGGTCAGGACACCTATGTTTGTTTAATAAACTCCAGCACCACCAGGCCGATCCACCTGTACCTGGGAAACAAACACTAATACACCTCCACTACATCAGTGCTGAGCATGATCCACCAAATGATGCGGGGGTCCTGACCACTGAATAACAGAGTAAAGCAGAATAATGAACTGTAAGTAAATTATAAAATAAACAAGGAGGGTGGTTTAAATGTTGTGGCTGATCAGGCAATAAGTAAGCAGTTAAATCAAATTAACATAAAGTAACATTGTATTTGGAAATGAATTGTTTGGTTAGTTTACAAGGTGCACTACCTCTGTGTGTGTGTGTGTGTGTGTGTGTCACATGCTCTGTGCTGTGGTGTGCGGATTTAATGCAGAATGAAACACTGCAGCTGAGACAGAAAGCTGCTGGAGGTCCCGCGTCGCCCCTCATTCATCAGACACCTGGTGGAGTTTGAAAACACGAGTGGGAGCCAGAGCGCATCTGGTCGCTTCATTCCGGCAGAAAAGGCTCTCTAATGAGCCCCAAACGCGACCTTTCTGTCACCGATGACCCGGTGTAACCCCCGGCCAAGCCGTTTAACCGGATTATCACTTAACCCATAAAACGTGTGAATGCAAATTTGCAGCATTATGTGTTTGTTAGGGTCGGAGAGCATCGACGGGTCTATGATGGGGTGTGTGTGTGTGTGTGTGTGTGTGTGTGTGTGTGTGTGTGTGTGTGTGTTTGATTTTTTTTAATTGCAAAATTTGTTTGAAAAAATAAGAGTCCAATATACAGTAGCCTATTTGATTTGGGTTACTGTGGTTAAGGTTAGGATGATGTCCTAGCTGCTTCATTCCCAGTAAAGGAGAACCATGAAGTGGGCAAATTACCATCAAAATCCATAGTTTAACTGTGAGCTTAATGGTCAAACTGTGAACGTTTACATTAAAACCGCCAAGCAATTCATAACTGCGATTTCATCAAACAATTAATGAAATCCCACAGTACATTTTCTTTCCCTTGGTTGCCATTTATGTCAACGGTAAGTTGGCATTGGCACGTGTGCTAATTTTTGCGAGCAGTATATCATCAAGCTAACACGTCAATAAGAGGATCAAATGCCCAAGGAATGAAAAGGAAATATCTGACATATTGCTGGTCATCCTAAAGAAAAGAGCTGAAAATATATTCTGTGGGAAAGCATTTTAAAAGAAAACAACATTATATTAGGTTGCTGAGGTTGAGGCTAAGTTTAGGGTTTAGGTGTAGCATGTAGCTACAGCAATATTATGTCAATGTAAATATATGCAAGTCCAAATAAGTGTGTAAAGGTAAATTCAAAAGATGATTAAGGCATTGTTATTCAAAAAAGAAAACCACAGTAAATAATACTTAGTGTTAATAATTCAGGCCTAACTGGATGCCAGATCATTCAGGCACATGCGTGGTGCACACACACACACACGCCAATTGACCTAACGCTTGTCTTTGCCAAATGGGGGTAAATAACAGTATAAAAGAGTAAGCCAGAAATACATGGGGTGCTGCTTTGTGTTGTCACATTCCTCCCATAACCAGTGCCTAACTTGTACTACAGTAGCCTAAGTCTTCTGATCATTCACAGCAGACGGAATAGGATGTTTTGCTCTTGCATCGGTGAGCCTTGAATTGTCTCTTCTTGTACTGCTCACCCCGCAAACCTTAAAGATATTCAACCAATCTTATAAACATGACAATTTATCCATTGTTTGATGCAAATTTGCTCCAGAACATTTTTCTAACAATCAACTTCCCGTCTAATATACCCGGAGCTTAACATGTGCTGTTGTAATCTATTCATTATGTTATTGTAATACGTCCTGTGAGGGATTTGAATGTTTTTACTACTCGGTAATCGGATTACTATGTCTCTATGTAGGCTGTATCAAGTGGTTATTTAGACATGACCGGATGGTGGCGACTCTGGTTCAGCTCGCGCGCCTCAGCCAATAAGGACTCACACACCGTGACCGCCACACAGTTTAGCTCGTCGTTAGGACAAACTTTCTCAACAATGACTCTAAAACCTCCGTTAAACCAGACCGTCTAATAATTCACAAAGCATGTTTGGGAGGTTTCCAAATGGTAAACAGGTTCTATGAAAATGTGTTCTCTTTGTGCCAAATGTTTCAATGGTGAAAGGAAATTTGGCTTGTTCCCATGAGAAACCCCGTTTCATCAAATGCAAGCTTAGGGATGACCTAATGAATCTGGGTACCAAGGTAGCATTAGCTCCAATTCAGAATTGTTTTTGAATATTCGATTGAAATGAAATGTTTTGTAAACGTGTATATTTGCAATAACCAACGAACAAGGATTCGGGTAAGGAAACATGTTACATTCCACTTGGCCAGTATCTGCTACCCAACCGAGCCTCCTATAACCGTGTTAATTAGTCATACTGTAAAGTTGGCCGTCTGCTTGGGGAAAAAAAATCATCCAATGAAAAGGTGCGATTTTTGTGACGTCACTAGAACCTACGTCCAGCACCGAATGTGAGGTCTTTCTCATCTTTTTTTTAAGTGTCTAATATATGGCCTACTCATTGTGGAAATAGAGAACCAGATATGAGTAAAAAAAAAAAAACAATAAGTATTTCCGAGACTTGCACTGTTCCTCATGTTGCCTA
This sequence comes from Parotocinclus spilosoma, assembly GCA_033117975.1. Classification (NCBI taxonomy): domain Eukaryota; kingdom Metazoa; phylum Chordata; class Actinopteri; order Siluriformes; family Loricariidae; genus Parotocinclus; species Parotocinclus spilosoma. The sequence continues at coordinate 794 of JAVSBV010110111.1, read as the reverse complement.
TAAGATAATGAATAATAATAATATTAATCATCATCATCATCATCATCATCATGATAAATAAAATATTAAAACGTTAAATATTTTAAAATGGGTATTAAATCATCTAGCTACAAATACGTCACCGTTGTAGTATATTTAAACGTTGCACAATAACAAGATAATAAAAAGGGCAACAAATTGGTGAAACGATGTCTATATGCTGTCACTAATATTGTGCGTATTTTACAATCTGGCGCCAATTTCCACACAAAATAATTAAATACATTTTTTTAAAATTTGATTTATTTAGATGTACTGTATTTTGAAGATTAGATGTGCTCTCTCGTTTACTCGCAATTTGAACGGACGTGTTATTAGGTAAAATAATATTAATTAAAAAATGTGCACAACTTTCCTGCTAAATTAGCTTAAGAAATCAGATCATTGTGATCATATAGTGTAAAAAATAGTTACTTTGTTGGAACTGATTTAATAACTTTCTTACAGCCACAAAAGCGGAACTGTTGTCAAACACATTAGCCTATTCGTCTCTAGTTATAATGTGAAACTAAAGCGCTACGAAATCAAACTAATAAAAGATTAAAGTGAAAAGGAACTAAAATAACATCTTAAATAAATGTTTATATATATTGTGTGTGTGTGTGTGTGTGTGTGTGTGTGTGTGTGTGTGTGTGTGTAATTCAAGATGTGATTTTAGTTATTTTAGTGTGTATGTATGTGTATATCGGTGTGTGTGTGTGTGTGTGTGTGTGTGTGTGTGTGTGTGTATATGTGTGTGTGTGTGTGTATATGTG
>JAVSBV010110102.1:0-21998 GCA_033117975.1 Parotocinclus spilosoma | reverse complement strand
ATATATAAACGTTATACGGCAATTGTACTGTATTAAAGGGGGAAACGTGAATTTGACAATGAAAAGATTCATGCAGATGATGGGGACAGTTTTATGCTTACGCGCGCAATACCATTCACCACAATTCATTTACATTTCTCCTCGAAAACTATTTGTCACCTCGCGTGGTTAGACATAATCCCCATCATCGATTCATAAAAGATGTATGTAATGTTTATGAATGTTTTATGGAGGCCTAGGGTAAGTATTCCTCAAATCTGCCTTCCCTTTAGTCGCGTTCTAGATGACAAGTCTCGTTGAACTACGGGTTGCGTTCCATACCGCATACAACGTACCTACGTTCACTAAGTCAAAATAGTTTTACCCCCCATTGTCATGTACCAAGCTGACACACTATTTAGTAATATGGTATGTGGATTGAGACACAGCCTTGATTAAAGCCTCACGGTTTACTTCCAGTTGCTAGGCGATGTTTGTTGCCCAAAGCGTAAAGAAAGTTTGGAAAGGTTGCTATGCATAATGCTGTAAAGTATTTTGAATATGTAATACCCCCTAGATACATTTAAAATAAACCTGGGATGGTTGGAAAACCCTAAACAAAGGTCTGCGAAACGGTAAGGAAAGTTTAACGCTGACGTTTTAATGCCATAATGTCTACAAGCATTAGCTATATTATGCTAGCAAACTAACACTAGACGTAATTGTTAGGTGAGTTAATAGAGCAAAATGCTTTAACTGTTATTCGTTATAGCTGAAAAATACCTGCAACATGTGATACCTGGATGCTTATGTAAAATGTTTCATATATTGCTAAGTTTCAGAAACATACACAGTGTTGGTTATTGTAAACTGTTTAAGCTAGCCTTTGATTAGATTAAATGCATACAGCCTTATTTAAAAGTTTTCTGGAAATAAATCAGCTTGGTACCTCGTCATTATTCACGCATTAAAGAATTCCTTTGGTTAATCTACACACATTATGGCTGACTACAGTAACATTTTTCTGTATACTGCTCCCAAACTGCCAGGAGAGACTCAGATCCTATAGAAAAATATAAACACACAAGTGGGAAGTCAAGAAGAGCTACGTTCACACAGCAGCCAAAGCGACCCAAATCCAATTTTCACACCAAAACCGTTTTTAAAGACCGTTCACACTGTGATATTAATGTGACCTACACTGCTCACAAGAATTAGGGATATTCTTTATTGGATATTTCTTTTTGATATTTCATTACCTCAAATTTTTGTGAGCAGTATATATCTGACATGCGTTTGAACAGTTCATACACCTAAACTGCAACGATCCTAAAATAGTAATATCCAGAGGTAAACAACAATCAGACTGGAGTCAACAGTAACAAGCATTTCTTTAATGGCCATTTTAGAAGGGTGTATCATTCAGCCATGGGCACCACTGTGGTTGGCTTCCTTGGCTTCTGTAAACTTCACTTTTAAGCTTTTATTTTCACATGGTACTCAAGCCATGTCCTCCCGTGGCTGCGTTCGGATGTTTCTTTAGAACTATTCACGAAGCGGTTGGGATGCATGATTTCTAATTGACACCACCCCAAATACTGTATTTATCAGGTCTGTTACTTCACTGTCATGCCACTGCTGCTTTGCCCTCAGTGTGCATTTATGGCAAATGTTGAGTTGGAATGATGTAAAAGTCTCATCTCTGCATATCTGTTCAAACTGAGTTGCATTGCCATATATGGGCTATGTGTTGGTTTTTCAAAACGATATGATTAAGATTCTGTTCAATTCATACTTCCCTAGAGATAACACATGAAAAGATCAGATTTGCACATGGGGAATTTGACAAAACTTATTTAAGGTTAGATGGTTCAGCCATATTAAAATGACTTAATACACGAAAAGTCCCAGTTGAGACTGTTTTTTTTTTTATAATGTCCTACACAGGGGTTGACAAATTCGAGTTCCAAACTTTAGTTAAACTTGTAGTGGGGTATTTGAAATCAGTTACAGATTACAGTGCAGACTAACCACCTAATATTAATCCATATCATTATTAAGTGTTGGTTTAATCAATAATACCAGCTTTCCTATTACTGAGCATTAATAGGAAAAATATGTACAACATGTTGCTCCAAGGCAAACCTGCCAAGGAAAGGTTGCAACTTCCGCTATGTTTTAAGGAGGAATCCTTGAGAGAACTCAAAATGGGACCCAACCTCTTTGGTCAGCCTAGATATTATGTGTAAGACAAAGTACCTAAATATACGTGTTGTTTGAACAGGGGTGCTTAAAAATGAAGACTATTTTATCTCTGGATTAATGTTGGGAAAGCACTGAACTATTGCCTTTTCTGTTTTTATTTGATTGATTCTTCCTTAATAAACCTGTACCATCTTAATCTGATCAATAAAATTAGCATTAATTTAGTTTAGATAATATTTACTTGCTTTAAAGTAAAGACTTAAGGATGGCTACAACTGAGTGTATGTAGAATGTAAAAATGTAATGAAATATTGATAATTTGTGAATAAAATGAATACTTTGCCTTGGTAATTACTTTTTTGATTTGCTGTGATGACAGTTCACTTTTTCATAAATTTCATCAAAGTTAATCAACGGATAGTATAAGATGCAGTTTATTTGCACACAAAAAAGTGTATATTTAATTTTCTGTAAAATACTGCTGTAACAATGTAAATGGTGACACTGAATTAAACCTACTTTATGATGAGATTGTATACATGATCATACAAACCAGACTGGTTATGAGGCTAACTTGGGGGTGGTAATACACTGCTCACAAGAATATGGGGATATAGCTCTAGGATCCCACAAGAGCTTCTGGACAATCTGATCCTGTCTATGGATGCCCTGTCTATGCCCCATCACTGTCAAGTGTGTTTTGGCAGTCTTTGTGACCACACACTCTACTGAACAGTCAATGTGTAATACTCTCATCCAGTTTCACATGCTTCTGTTCACCCCCATGAATATATCCCTTGCTACTCAATCATGATAACTAATTGTGCATCTCATTTGCATAATTAAACAAGCTTTCGTTTGCTTTTCTGATTATTTTGTTTAATTAAATAAAGTCAAATACATATTCATTTCTAAACATCCCCTAATTTATGAGAGCAGTGTAATTTTGTTTAAATGCCAAATGCAAAAATTGTATAGAAATGATAAAAAAAGTGTATTTAAAAGTTATTATAAAACCATACATTGTGATTTTTTAAAATGTGTTTATCACTGATCGTGGTGCAGAAGTTTTTTTTAGCTAATGCAGTAAATTACATTTTTTATTACCTAAGCTATCCATTTTGTAATATTGTAATACCTGGTGACATAAAATTTCCCTTAATTGAAGAATCACCCATTTATTTATCTACATTTTAAACATTATGAATGTTCTTCACAATAAACACATTTATTTTCTTTTTTAGTTGCAGTATTTAACAAGATATTATTTGAATTTGTACTTGTTAAGATCTGACTGTATAATTATTACAATTATTACATTAAGACACAACCAGCTTCTGCAGTGGGGACTGTTTTGAATACTACAATTTTACTGTTGTTGTTTTTTAGAACATTATTTAGAGTTATTTGATAAAATATTATATATTATTAGAATTATTTTGTATTTTCATCTCTAAATGCTTTGATTAGTTGAATTATAAATACGGAGTGATTATTATTACAGGTTACATACTTTAGATGTGGTCCAAAACACAGGAGGTATCAGTAGGATGTAGTTATGTTGTGTGAGCTACTTTGAAGGTTGTAGTTTTTATTTGTATATAGTGTGCAAGAAGATAAAATGCCCATAGGTAGGCATGTGAATGGTAATTATTAAGGAAACTAGCTGCAGCCCTTCAAATACATGTTACTCTTATTTTATTTCAAATGTGCACACTGGACTAAATTCCAGTTAATGTAGCCTGAGCCAGTACTACTAGTGGTAAAATTACTGCATTAGAGGACTTTTAATTTGTAAAAAGACGGTGAATAATGGTTGCAATACAAACTGTCAGAAATGACCTGTCAAACACATCACACTATTTTAAGGCTTGAGAGCCATTTGGGCAAACATTCAATTAGGAAGTTCAGTTAAATACATGCTTGCATGCGGATATGTATAAGGATGTCCTGGAGGCTGATAGCTATCTTGGCATTATCTTTTCCAACAATCTGTTGGCAGGCTTTTCTGGCAGTTTTTACTGTTATGTATTTCATAGACTCTTGTGTAAAATGCAAATTTTTTGAGGTTAGGTGACCAAATAAACATTCTGGGTACCTAGAGGGCCATCTCACAAAACAATAGTCAAACACTAAAAAATAAACTTAAAATAAACCATGGGCAGCACGGTGGCTTGGTGCAAGAAGGTCTTGGGTTCAGTCCCATAGTGGAGCGACCTGGGTCCTTTCTTTGTAAAGTCTGCATGTCCTTCCCGTGTCTGCCTGGGTTTACTCCAGGTATTCCGGTTTCTTTCCACAGTCCAAAGACATGCACTTTAGGTTAATTGATGTCTCTAAAGTGGCCCTTAGTGTGTGACTGTGTGAGCCCTACGATTGTTCCAGCCCGCGACCAAGTGTGGATTAAGCGGAACATAATGGATGGATAAACTTACCATTTTTTGTAAGTGCTGTATTTTCTGTGCTGGATGCCCAACATCTCCTAGAGAGGGTTATACTGTGTATCATTGGCCTGGGCGATTTTTACTGAATGTGTATACATGTATATTTGTATTATTACATTTCCGTTGTAAAGTCAAACTATCGTAATTCAATCCATCATAATTTGAGGAGTGTCTGAGTAAGCCTTCTGTCTTCTTTCTCAGGTGCCAGCAAGATGAAAAAAGTATGAATCCAACTTTGTCCCTAGTCACAAATATGAGTGCCAACACCCCACCCTCCCATGATACCAGACAAGTGGCAGACATAAAACCAGCCATAACATCACTTTCAGGAACTGCTAAAGTAGTATCTATGTCTAAAAGGCCTCAACCACCTGCTAAACACAGATCAGAGAGGACCCCTTCGTCAAGGAGGATGGGTAACATTTGTTTAAAGAAAAGCACAGAAGAGAAAAAGAACATTCATATCACTAAAGTTCAGCATTCAACTTTTATAACTGAAGGCTACTTGTGGAGCGTCTCTAGCTCTGATAGGAGTGAAGATGTCTCAGAGACTCAGCTCAGGGAAGTGCAACAGGAACAGTTGCCCTCAATAACTAGATCAAAGAGTTCCCATGGCAGCACTACATTAAGCACCATCTGTAGTGTGGAGTCTACCTCTGAACTGCTAGAGGACGGGAAAGACGGGGTAGCAGAGGAATTACAGCAGATTGGCCAGCAGAGGGTGCCACTGGAACACACGACTGAGAAGCTAGCACAGGAAAGTGGACACGCAGCAAATGAGAGCATCACTTCATCAATGAATCCGTGCAAAACTGGAAATCTCTCTTCATCAAAGCAGATCATTAAAAGTGACATAGTGCACTTTAATGTACCTGTTAAGGAGGTGAGGAAACTGTCCAATGTACAAGCACAAAAAAAAAAAAAATCTAATGCAGTTAAGAGCCTGCCACATTATTCTGACAAATGATTCAGACACATATAGTTTTTGCTCTGGGAATGTCACATCAAGAAAGTATCACTTGGAGTCACTTGAATATAGCCAGCAACATCCATTCATTAATATCATTAATAATTACACTTTCATTTAACCTGAAACAAAAGCTATCAAGAAAACTGTCTAGTCTTGAGAACAATTTCCTAGTCCAGCTTATTATGAGACTAAGACAGGACGTAGTCCAAACAAAGTTGAGACCGTTAACCATAATTATCTCCTAAATCACTGTTCTCTATGTATTATAAAGAGCATTGCTAACCTATAGGGAACAGAATTGGTCAGTGTGGAAAAATACTTTTGATATGATGGCAGATACATTGCAGAAACACACCAGCATACACCCATGCATGGCACACAATATAACAGTTGCCCATGTTGTTTCTTATAAAAGAACTTAGGAGAGTTTTATATTTTGTATTAGAAATGTATTATTCTGTTACCTTTGCCTTGGCAGCTTTCTGTCAGAGAAGTCGAAATGAAATGCTGTGAGGTAGTAAACAAAATAAAACAAGACTAAAAATAATGTTATTAAATCATTTCAGTGGTGCAAATTCATATTGGTGAAGTTCATGTTATTAACTAATATGGCTGTGTCATGCTATGTTAATAGAATAACTATTTATCTAAGATAAAATAGGAGAGGGTCAAAAATGTGATTATCATGATGAACTTGTTAAAAGTCTTGTGAATAACATCATTAAATATTGGTACATATAAGTAGAATGCATACATAAGTTCAATTACTTAATTAATAAAAAACATTATACATGATTCCCTGATTAAGGTTTTGAGCAAGAGGAATATTGGTGCTCCAAAACTGGCAGTAAGCATCAAAGAAGAGAAGGATCTTTTTGGAACTTATTACCATAGGCCAAGAAGCTGTAGGACAGAGACACCAGTTTCACGATCAGCTTTTGTGCTTAACTGTGAGGCTCAAACTCCCCAGTGCCTCGCTTCTCAGGTACATTCATAAAACAATTCAGACAGTGACACAATATATGTGAGTGGAAGAAAATTAACAGTTTTAAACTTTTCAGTGAGAATTATGTTCAAGTTTACTGTCTGAAACCGTTTAAACTGAATTTAATCCACTTTTTTGTATCATTGCATGTTTTTATAGATGGCTGATGGGAATGTATTAGAGGCACGAGGGGATGGATTTGCTCTAATTCAGAGACCAATGAAATCTTCTCAGCAACTCAAAACCACCCCTTACCTCGCGGCACTTGCTACCTGGACACCTCCAACAGAGTAATTCTCAATGAGTGATTTGCAAAAATGATCAATTTAATGTTACTCTTTCAGAGTAGATCTAATAAGTTAAGCTTTCTTCATGTTTCTCACCACTTCATCATGGAGCAAGTTCCGAAATTCACCTATTAACCTCGCTATCCGTCTGACTCATTACACATCTTTCCACTGCAAGGGCATGTAGTGTGGCCTCTAAATGACTAAATGTGGCCGCCGGCTCAGATTAAGTCCCGTTTTCAGTTTTAGAGTGCCTGACTGAGTAAGTAGGCTGTCATCAGCTCCTCTCAAGCCCATTTAAGAGGCAATGACACAGCGAGTAATTACCCTTCACCTCCACCCTTCAGCTGTGTATTGGGTCAGCCTGGAGCCTGCAACCTTCTACGTTCATCTCTCAGGTCACCACAAAATTTATTACCTGCAAGTGCTGAGTTGGCCTAATGCCACTCCTTTTCATGAACAATTTCAAAAATAAGTGCTTTTAATTACTATCTGCTTTCAGTTTGTAAAGTGTCACTGAAAATTCTTTTGGGTGCAGTTGAAAGGCTTTTAATGAATGGGGCCTGTCTGTACTAGATGGATAGTGAATGAGGTAGTGGTTGCCCAACTGTCCAGCTTAGGAATGTTCCTCTTCAGAAAACCTGACTTTTGCGTGACCTTCCAGGTTTGCCGCCGAGGCTTATCCGTGCTGGAGAGGTGATAAATCTTGCTTGTGACATGCCAACGTGAACGGATCGTAATAAATTTGGTGGTGTCAGTGGAGTTGCGGAACAAGAGACGGCGACGGGCCCTCTCCTGCCTGCCGCAATTTAACTAACACAATGAGCCCACACACAGAGGCAGGCACAGTTTCACCCATTCTCTCTTTAGTTCAAACAGTAGTAAGAAGCAATAGGGCAGTCAATATGTGTAAATAGATGGATAAATCATCAGCTCAGCTATGGCACAGAGACCCTTTTTTAAGCAACATAAATAACAGAGACTGAATGGAATGTCTTAAGTGAACACACGTTGGTTTGCAGGAACAAAATCTTTTTTGCTGTTAGTGCATATCAGCTCGGCAGTGGCACAGCGACCATATTTAATTAAAATCGATGGCTGATACTAAATAAAAACTCTTAGATGTTACTCTAAATTGTACGCTGTAATATTTGCCTATACATTTAAACATGTTTTCCCATGTCTTTGTGTCTTTTATAGTTCAGTGTGCGATAAAAACAGCCACCATCTATCTACCACTTCTGCCTTTTCCATGTCGAGAGAGTATAAGACTATCCACCATTTATGTACCACTCCTGCCTGTCATGTCCTGCCTGTGGAACTGCAGCTGGCGTCCCGTGTGTGCCATACTCAGGACATGGTCGTGACAACTTCACAGTCTGATCATCAGACCCCAGCATTTGCTGTCCACTCTGACATACTCAGGTGCAGAACTATAACTTATTTCACTTTTCTAGGTAATTTAAATGTCTAGTGGTTGTGCATTTAGCATAATATGATAATGTATATTTTTGAAGTAATTTAATCACTTACCTTAGGGGCTGTAAAAGAATGGAACTGGCAGAAAGTGTATTGCTAAAAGTCACAGGGATGGTCGTGGTAGGCTTTGAGACGGTTTGGGTTTCATGTCCATGTACACAATTCATGCTGAGTCAGTGCTGCACAATGTACTGCAACATATATCAAATATGGCAATGATCAACAAAACTGCAACTTTTTTTTTTTCCAACAAATGTTTTAAGAATTGTCTCTTTCTTGCATGGTTTTTAATTGACAGGGAAATTACAGTTTGCAATGAATGTATGTTAGCTATTAATAAATAAGGTTGTTAGTGCACTTAAATATGAACATTGAACATTGTTCTAAATATTTTTCTAAAATGTACAAATGTATCCATTTAGTCAAAAATGCTGATGTATTTAAACATGTGATGCACCAAATTTCTGCTTCACATGCTGGATTTGCCTACCTAAAGTTGCGCCAGGGCAGTCAAAAGACAGCAAAGACAACAACACTGCTATTGACGTTATTGTTATTGCTATTAATAGCTTGATTTCAGGATCAGCTTGCGTTTCTCCTGTGTATTGGTATCACTTGTTTCTGCATTTATAATTATTGTGGCGAGGCTGAATGAATTTTGTCTCTTTGGTATTTCAGCATCATGATCAGCTTATTTATTTATTTGTGGCAACCATGTTCCAAAGCCATGCATTAGGAACACACTATAAACCGGACTTACCTTGAGTAGCGCTGGAGACATAGACTTTAATAGACAGGTTTTTTAAATAGGTAGGACGTGGGTTATAATTCTGTATTGGTCGGTTTCCAGGCAATTAGTGTGTGTTGTATATGAAACGAGAACATTTTATTTTACTAAGGAAAAATGTAATCGAAAATGATACATCTTTAAGATGATATGTCTTTAAATAGACTGCTCACAAAAAATAGGGGATATTTAAAAATGAAATATCCCATAATTAAATATCCCTTAATGTTTGTGAGCAGTGTATTATCAATAGGATACATTGTGTCCTACTGAAGTATCTTATTTTCATGCAAGCTTGATAAATTACGGTAATTTATATCGCTCAGTGCTCTTATGACTGCATTGATTATAACATACACATCCATGCCTTTACATCTTCTATAATTTCCTGTGAATTGCCCTTAATTATGCACACCACAAAAAACTATTTTTGGTTTTATGCATTCAAATGGTTTGGTTGTAAATCAGAAATAATACCATGAGTAGATTATTGTGTATATTACATGCTAAGACCTGCTATTTTTTGTTGTTTTGTGTGGTCAGTGAGAGATTTTTGACGTTATGATAATAAAACATGAATCCTGTCATTTGTATACTGTAAAGTTTCCATCGTTAACAAATTCCTATAATTCCTAATTCTCAGCAGTGCAGAGACACTGATATGGTGATGGTGTGTTAGTGTATGTTGAATTGGTACTGCTGGATCAGACAAAGTAGTGCTGCTGGAGTTTTAAAAACACTCTTCACTCACTGTCCTCTTTATCCTCTTTATTAGAGACATTCACCTTATTGCTCAGCCATTTAGTTGTGAAGTCAGAGACAGTAGCTCACCTGCTGTTGAACATTTTGTGTAAGCTAGTCCTCCTTCATTTCTTCATCAGTGCTAGTATCTGATCTGTAGTGGTCCTGTGGGGTTTCTAATCAGACAAATAACAAGGGGTATGCAAATAATGTATGCAGAGTGAAAACTCTGTTTAATAGCACAATTCTAAAAGCATATATGCATTTTAGTTTGCCAAAAATACATACGCAACAGGGACTTTTTGCATTGAACAAAGATACCTTTGTCCAGATAACCTTCTTATTTCTGGCTTGTGCAAAGTTATTCACATTTCTATTTTGTGTATAAAGGCAGTGGTACGAAATGCTCATCGCTATAATGTGTTCTGTAGAGTGGTGCATGATGGTATTCCTCTGGAGCGTGGTGGAGAGACTGAGCAGATGGGTGAAGCTGTACTATCAGACTCAGCGCCGTTAGATACCCTTGGAGACTGGCAGCGCACCAACAAGTTCAATGTGGAAAAACCTAGGATGATAATGTGTGGACATGCAGTAAGTCTGATCAACACCTCATCACACAGACTGCTGAATTATTAAAACATAAACACAATTTAAACTACAGAGCTACAGATATTTCACTAAATAAGCAGATTGATTAAATTTGTTGCTGTTCTGGGGCGTGGCATTACTTTGAGTCACTGGGTGCATGTTTTAGCAAACAACCATCTCAATCAAGCACATTTCTAGTTTGTGTGTCCAGTGTTAGCTAATATACTGCTCACAAAAAATTCATTTTGAAATATCCATTTTTGTAAGCAGTATATTTCCTTTCTATTGCCAACACTGATCATGCAACACACAAGCCAGTAACTTACAATCTGCTGAACGGAATGCTTTAGACCAAGACTGGTATCAGCCTTAAACTTTTCATATGATGGCGAAATGTGACTTTTGAGGAAATTTCCAAAACGGTTGGAATGGGCCATCATTTTACATTACTTAATTTAGCTGTTATTATTTGCTAAATTTTACTGTTATTCCAAACCTAACTATTTAGTTAATATCTAGGCCACCCAAGGAGGATGGGTCCCTTTCTGAGTCATGGTCCTCCCAAGGTTTCTTCCTTCTACAATCAGGGAGTTTTTCATTGCCCACTGTCGCCCTAGACTCGCTCAATTTAGGATTGTCCTTTTAAGATAATATAATATTGTTAAGCTTTGAGACAATGAATGATTGTAAAAAGTGCTATATAAATCAATTTGACTTTGACCTTCATTATTCATTTATTTAAATGCAGAAGTACTCAAAAATGCCTCACTGCTCCTGGCACACATTCTAGATCAGGCATATACTGAGGTTGTGGAATACAATTTATCAATACGCCTTCTACGCATGCTTTAAAATAAATCTTGATACTGCTAAATAAATAAAAAAAATAAAAAAACACAAGTGAGCAGTAAAGTATACTACAAGTTTACTTGCTATCAAGCTGATCATGCACACAGGAATCAGCTATTGGAAACAGCTAGCACTGTTCAGCATGTGCCATTTCAAATTCAGCTTTTTATGAAACAATCTTAACTAGGCTAACAGTTATCACGAAAAAACAAACACAATCATATTTTTTGGAAAGCCCTAGTCACTATCCTTTGTTATTGTTCCAAATGCAAACACAATTTACAAAATCGAAATATTATACACACACAAAACCAAAAACCTGACTTTTGCATTGTCAGGAGCATTGTCTGGTTGGAAAATAACGTGAATAACTCTTTTCAGAAACGAGAAACAATCATTTCTGCAATATTTTCCTCTCCTGTAATTGCCTTCTCACAGTGAGGCAGCTCACCAGTATGAGCAGCTGAAAAGGCTTCCCAAACAATGACACATCTACTTCTATGCTGGTAGTAGCATTCACTGTGTCCCAAAAGATAATCAAATTTCTGGACCTTCACCATGCAACTCAAATCATGATTTATCAGTCCACAGAACTCTGAGCCACTCTGAATCCATATTTCCATATTACACAAGAAACTTCTTGGACAGCAATGGCCTTTTGTCACATCCAGTAGACACAAACCTGCAGAACCTTTGGGTTATTGATTTTATTGCTAGTGTCTTCATTTCTGCTGGTTCTGCTGACAGTTTTTGAAACTTTTTGTCCTGTGTTTGAGAACTGTACTGAACTGGCCTGATGAAGTCCAGCTATGTGGTTTCTGACAGCAACCACTGCACAATAGTAATAGGAGCAGATGTTCTCACTTTTCTCCCTTTTAACAAATCAGACTGCATATTTGTAGAGCTCAATTTGCAGATGTCTCCTGGTTGATGGTCATTTACACTCCTGGTTCTCTTTCAGGCTTGAGATTGGCTGCATCAGGTGTGGCAGATTACCAGCTAACTACTATTTTTTAGGGAGAACTCGAGGGAAGATTGGGAAGATTCCAAGACATGTTTTTTATAATGTTTTTTACAATATATTTTTATATATTGTAATATATTTTTATTTTGAACGTTTAAATCTTTGCGTAGAGGACGACCATGAAGACTATGTACAATAAGTAAATTTATTTTAAATTAAATTAATATTAAATAACAGTTCACTGCAGAAATAAGCAGTGACAAGAAGGAGTCCAGGAGTGTATTCCTGTACATTTTAAAACCAGGTCGAGTGTTCCAAGACCTTAACAAAAAAAAAATCACACCACATGTAGGAAGAGCCAAATTGTGGTGCAGTTAAAAATAAGCTGCTTTTGTGTAGTGTTTAGTTCCGTAACTGTAAAATTTCTAATACGTGTAGCATTTTTTCATGTCTGATAATTAGTCATGGAATTTAAATATCATGCAAACTTTTTAAACACATTTAGCTAAGGTTTTGGGCTTAATGTATTATAATATCAGGGCACTAGGTGGCATCAGACAACCATTAAACGTCACAGCTTATTAGTCAGTTAAGGCCTTGATAAATTGTTGATAGATGGGTTTTATGACGTGTTTGGTAAATGAAGCAATTATGCAGGGCGAAAGACTGGATTTAAACAGCCCCGGAATGGTGGAATGACAGGTAAATACATAAAAAAAATCAGATTACATCCTAAGGTGGGACAAATCAAAGCCTTTATTTTAACAGAATATTTGTATTACTATGTATTGTATGCATAAACCCATATCCAACTGCTGAAAAATGTAGAATCTATGAAATTGTAGGTCATATGTAGTTATGTCTATTTGTATGTGTATATAATGTATGCATACATGTGTATATATGTGTGTTTCATTCATCTTTATCTTTCCGGAAGGCCACTCTGTGTGATGGTCAGTTGCGAATGTTCTTGAATCCAGCACCTCCAAAATTCAGCTGTACTCCATGTGTTATAAAAGACAAACTCTTTCCCAAATACCAGGTACAGTAAGTGTACATTTTTTCTTTTTCTATTGTATGGACCCATATATTTCTGTCGGCCAGGATATTGCATGGTTTAATACATGAAATATACATGGCAAAATGCAAAAATATAAAATAAAAAATTGTAAATGAAAATGTCTGTCAAGTCATTAGGAAATAAAACTTAAGGGAGACTATTTAAATCAAATCACAGCACTATGGAAAATCTTTTATATCTGGTCATAAATGGCCATTACATAAATAGTGGTTCAAGAGGGGTGCCCAAGCATTTGTAGACCTGCATACATTTTTATACATTTACTTACTTACGCTTGCTGGTCCCTTAAAAGTAAGATGACAGATTACAGTTGGTTACATAGGTAGATTTACTAATTCAGAAATGTTTTTGTAATAAAGGATGTACAGGTTCCTTAGCAGAATTGTTGGTTTGGAGTCTAGTCTTACTTTTTAACTCATATCATATCTATTCATGTCTAACATTAAGGTGGCACGTTCTAATGAATCCAATGGAAGTATTTTGGATAATCTGCAAAGTGGGACAGAATCAGACTTTGATGAGATGGGCCTAAAGCAACAACCTTCCCTGGTAATTTTATTTGTTTTTCTTCAAGAATTGTGGTTGTTTATCATGAACATGATTACTACTTCTGTTGTGTGTTTAAAATAAATTTTTGATTTGTAAATAATGTGGATTGATTCATCTGCACAGTCCTTGAGAAAAAGCAAGTAATTCAGTACAGCAAGTTTAGTAATCCTTGATGTAACAAAACATAAGAAACCAAGGGCCTTTAAACTTGTTTAAACATTTGGATAATTAATGCATAACATTATTTCAGTAGTAGCTCGATGCTGTTTGGAGGATTTTTTGGTATTTCTTTTGTAGGGTATTATAAAGAGATGTTCATGAGTTGGTTTATGTTAGGCCATTTTGAGCCTTGGATCTCTGGTGTGTTGAGCCTCTAGTTCTCAGTAGATAATTTTGGTTTAGTCACGTTAATTGTTACAGATATTGCTTTGTGCAAAGGTTACCCTCTACTAAATCTATATGGTCCTACATGGCTTAAAAACAAGTCTTTTATTCTGGAAAGATTTTATTTCTGAAGAACCAATCCATTATAGGGCACATATATACGCTCATATACTAGAAGCAATTTAGAGACACCACTTAACCTAACATGCATGTATTTGGACTGTGGAAGGAATCCAGAACACTAGGAGTAAACCCACTACTTCATATGGTCATGAGATGCCACAGTTGATCTCACTGGTGTCTTAGTCCCATTGACTAATGCATTTGAGATTCCAGTTCCCATCGCTAGTGTTATTGAAATCATTTTGCCCAGATATTGAATATTTCACCTTGGTAATTATCCCTCACTATTACTCAGATTAGGTATTGAAAAAACATGTTCTAAATATACTCTTCAAGACTATGTAGTGAGATTTATAGTATCGCACTAAAGTGAGTACACCCATCACAATTTTCTAACTTTTATTATACACTGTATACAAAAAATTAGGGGATATTTCATATGGAAATTTTGTGAGCTGTATATCATGGGACAACACTGAAGATATGGAACTTTGATACAATGTAACATATTCAGCCTGCAGCTTGTATAACAGTATAAATTTGCTGTGCCCTCAAAATAACTCAACACACAGCCATTAATGTCTAAACTGCTGGCAACAAAAGTGAATACACTAGTTAAATTATGCCCAAAGTGTCAATATTTTGTGTGGCCACCATTATTTTCTATCACTGCCTTAACTCTCTATGACATGGAGTTCACTAGAGTCACTAGAGCATCACAGGTTGCCACTGGAATCCTCTTCCACTCCACTGACTGCACTCATGCAAACCCAAACCATGACATTCCCATCACCATGCTTGACTGTAGGCAAGACACACATGTCTTTGTACTCCTAACCTTGTTGCCACCACACACTCTTGACACCATCTGAACCAAATAAGTTTATCTTAGTCTCATCAGACCACAGAACATGGTTCCAGTAATCTATGTCTTTAGTCTGCTTGTCTTCAGCAAACTGTTTGTGGACTTTGCAGTGCATCATCTTTAGAAAAGTCTTCCTTTTGGGCCGACAGCCAGTCACATAATGAGTCACATGATACCCGAGAGAGAAAATAATTAGTATTATGATTCCCATGGTTAAAAAATGTTGGTGGGCATATTATTAGCTTTCAAATGTTGTAAAACATCATGTAAATAATGTGGATTTTGCATTTGTACTTGTAATTTATTAGCATGGCGATTTAATATCCTGTGATGCTGACTCCCTCCACAGGAAAATGTTTTAATGAGGAAACACATGTCTCAGATTGACCTGATGACAGAGAAGTTAGCTTCCCAACATTCATCAGAGAGCTACTTTCAAGAGAAGGTTTGTCCACTACATATCTTGCTTTCTGACTTGCGGCTCACTGTATATAATTAGTTTGAAGCAATCCAACATTATACCAACTTTGATAGACATGTCCTTTTATATATGAATATAATCTGCATGAAAAAGCATAGTGTCACCTGTTTCCCTTGTATTTGGTCAGATACCTGTGGGTGCTTTGTGTAACTTGTGTTTAGTCCAAGGACAGCACAAACTTCTAATTCTCTGGTTTTCCCATAGCTTCAAGCAAGGCGGCCATTTTCTGCCCCACATTTATTTTCACATTCTGAGTTTTCATTGAGCATGCACTCTGACTTCAGCACCATGACCAGAGAGTTGGAGCACACCCGAGAGCAGCAGCACTTCTCCATCTGTGCTCAGTTAGACCCTCTAGTAATAGGCAGCCATTGTCAGCCACAAAATGCTCATGACAAACCTGGCTCAGAGCATCCAAGTGCAGAGTTACTGCCTCTTCATCCCAGTGGCAAGAAGTTTCTAAAACATCTGTCCATGAAGAGGAGACGTGGTAAACAAAGAAGCCGCAAAGGAGCAAGGAATCTGCCCAAAGCTAAGATGGCATATGTTCATCAGAAACTGATGGAGCAGCCACATATTCTCAGCAGGTTTTATTTTTAATTTTATTACGTTTAATTATAACAGAGTAAATGTCTGTCGCCCATATCAAGTAACCGTTGCAGGTCTCTGTGTGTCATGTTAGTGTCTTCTTTTATACAGTTATTGTTTTAAATATTGGTATTGCACTTTTGCACTTTTACATGAGTAATTTGAAACTTTATCTGTTAAAACAGGAGTCAATCTCTGTGTCAGCTTAAGCCCAAAGTGTGTACTCTCCGCTACAAGAGCCTACCTTTGCTACTAGACTTTGAAAGCTTTGCTTTAGAGCGGGGTGGTAGTCCTGATAAGCCAGTCCAAGAGTGGGTCAGGGATGTCTGGCATGCCTGGTTTGATGAGATATTTATTCTTCCTGAGGACGGCAGCACAATGAGTGATCATGAAACCATAGGCACAAAGGTGGTTTCCAGTGAGCAGCAGGGGAGCCAACCTGTAGAGAATGCGACTCTCAAAAGTTTTGAGACACGTGATCTCTCTTGGATGTTAGACAATGGTCTCCTTGTTGCTGATCTGGAACGAGAGGTGGCTAAACTGACCCTGACCATGACTGAACGTGAAGGGAACAGCGCTTTCGATCTCTGTCGTAGAGGAGCACTATATAAAAAACTTGGTCAAATTAACCAAGCGCTAGAAGATCTCAATGCAGTAAGACTTTAAATGTAATTTACTATATAGTTTAGTTCACTGATATTGTTGGTTGGTAATAAGACATAATTCTTGCATTATATGTTGTGTGACCTTACCTTGATGTTAATATGTTAACTTTCCTTATGTGATATGTTGCATTTCTGTGGAAGGCCATTTCCCTCGAACCTCATTTATTGGATGCATACTGGCATAGACACGGTATCTACCTGCTGAAAAATGATCCATCTAGTGCTCTGAGTGATCTCAACTTCATCATTAAGTGTAAAAAGAACCATGCAGGTACAGTTTTGTGCAGGATTCTACCTTGAATTTAGTAGGCTAAGGAGAAGCAGGATGCTGTTCTGTTATACACCAGAAATTCTAATCATACAATAATTGTATTTATACAAATATTTATTTATATGTAAATATGTACTTTGTGATTGTTTGGAGAGAGTTTCAAATACATCTCAGCAGTATATATATACAAGTTTAAGTGAGTTGGAAATTTGTCACCAGATGCATATAAATCAAGGGCTGAGATCTATAGAATGAGTGGAGATACCACCCTCGCTATACTGAACTATACACAGGCCATCAGGTGCAAGCCAGAAAATGATGAACCCTACTTCAGAAGGGCTAAATTGTATGAGGAAAGAAGTGAGCTGCTTTTGGCTATGGAGGACTATGCTAAAGTAAGTGCAATCATTAACAGTCAGAGTAGTGTTTTATGCAGTGTTTCAAACGCATCACACCGAATGCCTTCATATTTTGTTGGTAGGCATTTGCCCTTAACCCAGCAAGGACAGATGCAATAATGATCCATGGAGTCCACTGCTTCCATGC
The DNA here is from genome assembly GCA_033117975.1 of Parotocinclus spilosoma. Lineage (NCBI taxonomy): Eukaryota > Metazoa > Chordata > Actinopteri > Siluriformes > Loricariidae > Parotocinclus > Parotocinclus spilosoma. The sequence continues at coordinate 4,170 of JAVSBV010110102.1, read as the reverse complement.
TGCCAACTGGAGGGTAGCCCTAGAAGATTTCTCTCTTTTGCTGAATCAGGAACCTGGAAATACCAAAGCCAGGTGCTCCAAGTCCTCAGATTAGATTTACACTCATGACACATGAAGAAGGAGTTTTTCAATTTAGGTGTTATTATTTTTGGTTAGAATTCATGGAACGGACAAGAAAATGTGTAGGGTTTCAGTTTATGTCATTAATAAAACAAGGTTTTTAATTATTATGCAAATCAAAGAATGGAGAGGGTGAGTTGCTGCACTAAAACTGGTGTTATCTTCTTACATAATGATTGTTATACATTTACTAATGCATTTAATAAACGCTTAAAGACCTTGTACTTTTTTATATCTACATTTGTAAATAACGGTTGATTCTACATTGAGATTTATAGGACATACAGAGGAAGAACCTTTGCCAAGCTTGGTCACTTTCAAGAGGCGATTGAGGACTTTTCCCTGGCTGTGCACTTAGATCCCAGTGACTGGCTAGCATTTTACCACCGTGGCTGCCTGCTAAGAAGGATAATGCCTGATTTGGCTTTAAAAGATCTCAGTACATCAGGTACAGGCACACAAATCCAACCTGTCATTTTTTATCCTTCTTACTGAATTACTTACTTAACTTGGTTTAAAATTAATGTTTTTTGTTTATAGTGTGTTACTAAATAGATTAACAAAACTTAATGTCAAACATTACAGCTTGAGAGTAAATGGAGGGGATATACAAATATTTGTTTTTTATTTCTTATATAACATTATCAAATGTAGATCAGCACTGATCTAAGCACTGATGCAGTGATACTGATGCGGTGATGTCTTGGTGTGAGTTTTGCTGGTACGATTGGGTCAGACACAGCAGTGCACCTGGGGTTTTTAAACAATTTGTTTACTGTATTAGACAACATATTTTTCCATCTTATAGATGTAAAGTCAGAGGCAGTAGCTCATCTGTTTTTGCACAGTTTGTGTTAGTCATCATCTTAATCCTTCATCAGTGCTCACAGGACATTGCCTACAGGATCCTGGTGGGTGGACATTTTGGGTATGTAGATTATTTTCAGCCAAACAGGGACACTGGGGTGTTTAAAAAAAACCTCCAGCAGCATTGCTGTCTGATCCAGTCATGCTGGCAAAACACACACTAAAATATCGCCACCAAGTCAGTATTGCTATAGTACTGATAATGATCCACCACCCAAATAGGATCTGAGCAGTGATGGTCCTGAGGGGGTTCTGATATTTATAGAACAGAGTAAAGGAGACTAACAAAGTATGTAGAGAAGCAGATGGAGTGCATTATGTAACTGTAGAACTACAAACATCCACATGGTAAGTAGAACTGATTAAATTGGCAATGTAAAAACAATGTTTGCCAGTATGCCATTATATTTGTTTCTGCCTTTGTTTCTACCGACGAGCCTGATTTATTTTAAAAAATACTTCTCAAGTCTGACATTATCGTACAGAGCTCTCTTCTAAACAGGGTTTATGATTCATAATTACGCATATCTTTTAGACCTCACAGACTCTTGGAGAGCCAAAGACACACATTTCAGGATTGACTTAATTTTGTTAGACAGTAAGCTCCATGTAATACCACATTCTTGCGACTGCTATCCTATCGTTACCCCAACCATAGTACTATTAAGTTCCACGAGAAGCCTTTAAAGCCCTTTTTCGTGGCCAGATCATCTTGTACATTTCCCATACCAGAAAGGCAGAGAGATGAAGACTGACGGAGATTACTGGAGACCTATGAAGGCATGACACGACATATGCCTCTAGTGCCTCCTTTTCTTTTTATAAGAAATTATTTTTACCATTGTGCTGGAATAACCAGTGCCTCAAGATTGATCCCATTCTACTCAAAAAAGATATGAATCCCATATGGATCTCATTCTACTTACTTCTGACCCCACATCTTTCCAACCTTCAATAATAGACATCCAGGGAAATTTTAGCCATTTATCAAGTCACAAATTAAACCTTCAAGAAAAGTGATGCATTTTTGTCAATTCAGCAGTATATGTCATCCCCCCTGGCCTTCTTTTGACTTCAGATTGCCACGGCAGCTTTTAAAGACATGGGAATTCCCCTGACCATCTAATTTAAATAGCTTGAAAAAGAATTAAAATTCAGGTCGGATATAACAAGGTGGTCTTCCCTTATTCTGTCTCTTATTGGATGGATTTATCTGATTCAAATTTAGTTTCTGCCCAAACTTCTATACCTTTTTGCAACAACTTGCAATTTAAATCAACAAAGCTTATTTTGTTCATCTAGACTGGACACTGACCTCATTCCTTTGGCTCCAATACTGCATGCCTGGGCCGATGGATTTTGGCTTTGCTAAACTTTCACCATTTTACTGTACCTACAACTTCTTTAAATGTATTCTCTGGACAAACTGCATTCTGCTCGAGAGCAGCTCACCCTGGGTACACCTTGAAATGTCTTCCTTACAGTGCTCTCTGCACTTTGTGACCATTCCACATCCATAATCCAATACACCTCCAATACACCTTTATAGTGGTAGCTCGAGTAACAACCTCTTCCATTTCTTCCAGATCAGACACATCGTACAACATTCCTTCCTTTTTTAATTTCATGCTGTAACATATTCAAGAAACAATCAATTGATGACATGCATAAAAGAGATTAAGAAATGCAGCTATAAAAGATATGCACTTTAAAATGTGATTTTAAAGCAAGATGTGTCTGGAATTGGAAACACTGGCTGTGCTTTATTTACTTTGGGTGACCTTGTGTGTTGTATGTGTGTGCGTACTCAGTGCTTATCAATGATACTTCAGAAAACATTGGTGCATTTCTTCACCGTGGCCTGATCTACACAGAACAGCATCAGTGGCAGCAGGCCATCGCTGACTTTGAAGCTGTGATAAAAACTGACAGGTGATGGCCTCTTCCTCTGTTTGTGGAAGTGATGTATTATATATAAGCTTTCAAACACAGAAAGAAGAGAACAAAAAAACCTTATGTGTGTCTATTCAAAACAAATTCTTACTCCTTTACTTCTAATTTGCTTTTTTACTTTAAAATTGCAGAACTGTTGCTGTAGCTCATATTAACTTAGGGCTGATCTACATGTCGAAGGACCAGAATTGTCATGCAGTGGAAATGTTTAGTAATGCTTTAAAAGTGGATCCCACGTATATAAGAGGCTATGTTTGCCGATCCAGAGCTTACAGAAGGGTAAAAAATGTTTTTTCTCTGTTTGGGATATGTTTTGTAAATCATTAAACTGATGTCCTGATTTAATGAATAGGTGAATAATCTGGAGAGAGCAGTGAAAGACCTGTCTAAAGCTATACACATGAGGCCAAATGATCAACATCTACACATCATGAGGTATCTTAACTAGAGGTAGCCATTCTTGAATGTTCAGATTTGCCTATCAGACTAATCCATTTGGTTTCATGTTTAAGCTTGTATAAATGTATCCTTATGAAGAGGCTTTAGGATTTTGGGTCACCTTTTGAGACAAGGCTCAAACAGAAGCATCATATACATTGAGTGGTCAGTGATTGGCAATTGGGGCTCGTTGGTAGCACTGTGACCTCAAAGCGAGGTCCTGGGTTCAGTCCCCAGGTGGAATGCATTCTATGTGGACTTTGGGTTTACTTCGGGCACTCCAGTATCCTCTGACGATCCAAAGATGTGTGTTAGGTTAATGTCTCCAGAGTGCCCCTAGTGTGTATGAGTGTGTCAGTGTGTGCCCTATGATGGATTGGTATCGTCTCTAGGGTTGTACCTGCCTCGTGCCCTTTGTGACCAGCTAGGAACTGGCTCTCCCACAGCCGGGCAGTTTTGAAGAGGTTAGGGTTAAGGCTTGAACAATGTGTGTGTTTAAACACCATGCTTGTAAATACACCATCAGTGGATCAGTGATGTTACTATTTTTATATGCTTTTCATTATACACTGTTCCCTTTATTTTTCTGAGCAGTATATATACCTATATTATGTTATTATGTTAATTTCATCTTAATATTATGCTTTGGATGCTGCCTCTGGTTTGACTTTGAGTGGTCTTTTTTTTTTTACTTTTCTTTCTAAAGTCAAAATATTATTGATCTATCTATCTATCTATCTATCTATCTATCTATCTATCTATCTATCTATCTATCTATCTATCTATCTATCT